>OFHS01000734.1:0-32461 GCA_900245855.1 Calvadosia cruxmelitensis
TTCTATTTTATTGCTTCAATCGAACGTCGTTCTTTGTCTCGTTTGTCTCTGTTATGTCAGTCAAAACGTTAAATGGGGCGTGGCCAGTACAAAAGGGGCGTGGCCGAGTATAAAAAATCACGAATCGTTTTTTGAAAGTTATTTCGAACCCTGCACATGTTAATCCACGTGTGTTTTATCCCACGCCAGGCCTTCAGGAGACCTTAGTCAGGGTGTTAGACTCTGTAATGCGATTTTTATGAATAGTATGAAATTGGCTACTTGTGATCATATGGCCAAATGTTCCTTTTGTGGTTTCATTTCCGTTTGTCGATTGCAACTCTGAGTTCAAGGGTCACTCCTTTTCTTTTCGAATTTTCTGTTGCGCGTTGCAGAGCATGGCGTCTTTCCTCGAAGAGTTACGTGATTCTATAGTTATCGAGGAGGCCGAAAAAGATATTGGTGATGGCTCTGTTGAGGCATGATCTGTGTACACTGTGCTGTATAACATAATAAGGGTTAGGGTATAAAGTAACTATTATTATTTATAACATAGTAATACACAGTAGGCCTGTAGAACAATATAAACATAAAAGTAACTCTAAAAGTAATTTGTAACGATTACTTTTGAAATAAAGTATTTTATAATTGTAATTCGTTACTTTTGAAAAAGTAATTTGTAACTGTAATTAATTACTTTTTGGAGATGTAACTTGTAATTGTAATTAGTTACTTTTTAAAAGTAATTGTTACAGCTCTGCCTATCGATCTCAACTAATTCATCAATGATGTAATGATTTATGAAGAAGGGATTGTATGTGGTCCAACAGATGTCAAAACAAACCACGATAAACAGAAATCAATTTTGCAAAAGCCTATTCATCAAAATGTATTTGCATAAAGGATATTACAAAACTGATAATTTAGATTGATCTAAATTGTGTAAACAAAGCTGAATCAAAATGGCCTACTTTGCAAACCTGTTACTAAAAATATGCTATTCAGTTAAAACTGTGCCACTCGCAATGTTGCCGTCTCTGTCTCCCTCGCACTGAACCATCGACTTGCTAGAACCTTGATTACGAGAATTAAGAGAGCGACGGAGACGTACAGAGAAGAAACGAGAGAAACGCACTGAACCATCGACTTACAAAAACCTTACATCTCATTCAGTCGTCTTTGTGTATTGGCACAATCACCTGTTGAGAAAATCATTGTACAAGCTGATAACAAACACATTTGCTGTAGCATCAAATACTCTCCTGAAATAGCAGCAAAAAGTGAGAGCACCTCTGAAAAGGGCAATGTGAATTGGAAAGTTTGTCTCACATTCCACGCGCGAAATCCGTGCGGACAATCTCAAACTCCCTTTTTCCTCGCCAATGGACCAGCAAAATATTCCATCCTGAAGATATCAATAACATTGTATGGTTGCGGATGAATAAGATTAGAAATGAAAAATGACAATAAGATATCTAATGAGCATTTTTCAAATGGCAGAAAGGGAAGTATTAAAGTGTGGTTACTCTGGCTAGAGTGTAAATGGTTGTGAGTGGTTACACTGTAGTGTCTGCGCTATCCCATGGGAAACTATTGGAAGCCACTTTTTTAAAATTGAATTCTCTTATTAGTTTTCTATTAAAGGCAAACGATTCCAGTTGCAAATTTGGTCATGTCTTCTTGGTGATTTGTCAGCTGAAATGATCGCCTGTGCTGACAAATCTTGAGCTATGTTTGCATGCACTTTACGTTGCAGAGAACCCGAGACAGGAGATATGAGAGACCCCGACATTCAAAACGCCGAAGGAGGTATTCTTTAAATGGAGATGACAGAAGGTAAGAGGGGTTCAAATGAGCTGTTGGTTGCTCTTGTTTATGAAAATCGTTGATATTTGTTTGCAAGTCAGCTAATTGTCTCTTGACTTTCAGTCATTGCCAAGCTAACGGACAGCAAAGCTCTGACAGTCAGGATGAAGAAATGTCCAAATCACCAACAGAGCAGTGTAAGCTCATGATTGTAAATCATCTGTAGTTGATTGGTCATGTTGTTGATTGATGGTTGTGACTGGATTCAGCATTAAAGTGCAGTGCAGAGATGGCGCAGGAGGACTTGTGTGATGTAGTGGCGCGTGTATATTACAGCTTGTGTTTTTTTTCTTCATTTAGATGATCATCAGACGAGACGTAAAAGCATGCGACAAAGAAAAGAAACATACTGCTCCCTCAATGAGAATTTGATTGTAAAAACAGCTGTTGCACGACCCGATGGCTCAGACATCGATGACAGAAATCAGGTATGATGAATTGATGATGTCCTGCTTGTCGCGTTCCTTTTTGTTGGCGCTTTAATCAATCTTTTGAAAGGTGATTTTCTGCTAATCTGCATTGGTTCAGCTGGGGACTTTGGCAGCCAAATTGCAAACTAACTTTTTCTATGCCATGGACACAACAAAGCACATTTAGTGGTCTTAGGTCAATGAATCTCTGTGACTTCTGTTGAAGGAAAAATCTTGATCAGTATGTTTTTCACTTTGTATGATTAAGCTGATTCATGCAAAATTTCAATTTCCCATTGATCTGTGATCACATTATGCCATCTGCATTTATAAGTGACTCACGGCTCTTTCTCTTTTAGAATGATGCAGAAGATGGAGCAGAATGTATATATGATGTTGTCAAACGACACAAGCGACGATCAAATACAGATGATGCAGGCGACTGTCCGGCGCAGAAAACAGATGATTCAGAGCAAAGCGAAGCCGATGAGCATGATGATGAAAGTCAGAAGTGCTACTTCCTAAGACAGAATAAGCCTGTGACCAAGAGATACGCTGCCCCTGCAGTGACGCGTACGTTCTGAGTGACATCTGCATGTCGGGTTGAGAAAATCATCGCATGATGCGGCATTTGTAGAATATCATGACAATACCCCATGCGTTAAAGGGATTACATAGAACAATGCAAATATGTGGAATCTCAAAGATTGTGTTGTTAAGTAATGACCGGCAGTATTAGCCAATGTGATCGTAATTAAGCCGTGGCTGCCTTTGCAAACTGTTGAGCTCAATACTACTAAATTAGGATTTGTGATTGTTTGCATAAAAATGGTGCAATTTGTGACTTGTATGCAAGTGTTGTGCGCTTTAATGACAATTCTGTTCTTCTGCCTTAAAGGCATTTGAAGATTAGTGCTTGCTCGACTTCAACTTATTTGAATTGTCATTTTTCTACTTTTTAGTTGGTAGAGCAAGAAAGAAATCAGATTCGTACTTTGCAATTGCATCTGGACACGATCGCCATGCAAGCACCAGGAAAATCCCACAGCACTCATCTCCTTATCACAGCAAGAAGAAACTCTTTGGAAGACAAGTACGAAATGGAGGCTCTTCAACATCGTCATCAGGTAGCATATACTAATTGTCACGCAACTCTTGCTTTGCGATTTGATAGCAACAAACAAGGCTCAATGAAAAGCCAGCATATAGCAATGTTAAATGTGGTGTTTTGACACTTTCCAGATGAAAGTGGAGATGAACAGAAATTTAAACGCCGCAAAGCCAAAAGCATGCTTCGTGCTCGCAATCGCTGCTTGCCTCTGAACTTCAAGGCGAATGACATTGTGGGAGTTCTGAAGGACAGAGGACGTGCTCGCGTCAGGCCGAATGTCGGAGGCAGTTTGGCTGACATAGATCCAATGAGCATTGATTCAAAGGTGCGCAATGTTACGCTCGCTTTTTATCAATTTCCTCATGACTAGTTATAGTGATTAGTTTAGTTGTTGTCCAGTGTGATTGCATTTATCATCACTGATGATGTTGGCGAATTGCAGGTGACATTTGAAAGTGTTGGTGGTTTGCAAAGCCATGTTCGCTCGTTAAAAGAGATGGTCGTGTTTCCACTGTTATATCCTGAAGTCTTTGAGAAGTTCAAGATTACTGCACCTAGAGGTGTCTTATTCCATGGCCCACCAGGTTTGCGTTGTACACAGCCGTATTTGATCTTGTACCTCTAGAAAGCATAACAATCTTTGACTGTTTTGTAGTTGGATTAGTTGGTTATATTTAATGTCTCATGCCAGGTACTGGTAAGACTCTGTTGGCCCGTGCTCTGGCAAACGAATGCAGTGTTGGAAACCAGAAGGTTGCATTTTTCATGAGGAAAGGGGCTGACTGCCTGAGCAAATGGGTTGGAGAATCTGAAAGACAACTGCGTCTTCTCTTTGACCAGGTTTGCTCCCTGTAATAATGTTGTGAATTAAAATCCTGAGCAGTGCTTCCATCCGTGATTGAAAAGCAAGAGGATGAAATATCAGATAAAATGTTAAACGTTTTGACACAATGACACAAGATATTTTATTACACATTTTTGTGCTGAATATCCTTTAAACTAATGATAAAGTGTGCAATATAGATCCACTTTGAGCTGCCTTCATAACATACCACTTTTTTGCAAGCTTTTCTTTTTTCCTACTTAGAGTTTCTTTTTGGCACAAAAGGTTCCACCTTGATTTATTGCATCATATCCAGTTTAGAGTAAATTTATCAACTGAAAGCACTAGATGAGAACGTGAGAAGATGAAAATGACCAACATTATGTGTTGCCATAATCAGTACCATAGTTTCAGAGTATTTCTTGTCAGTGATTGAATATCACATGCCCCATGCTCTTGAAACACAGTCCAACGGAATCGATTAAATTATATGAACAAAATAATGATAGATGGGTGGTTATTGAAAACCACAACAGTGAAATATTTAGCCACTGATGTAAACAATTGTCCTTCTGAATGAGGTTGGGCAATGGTGATTAATTAGTGATTGCGCTTTACATGACACTGTGCATCCAAACATCTGGCGAACTTTCGTGAGTTACGGTATGTTCAATATTCACACAATATGTTTCAATTGGCTTTTAGGCATACACAATGCGACCGTCCATCATTTTCTTTGATGAAATTGACGGTCTTGCCCCTGTACGATCAACAAGGCAAGATCAAATCCACAGCTCAATTGTGTCCACACTGCTTGCTCTCATGGATGGTCTTGATGCTCGTGGGGAAGTTGTCGTCATCGGCGCTACAAACAGAGTGGATGCCATTGACCCTGCACTGCGACGGCCGGGACGTTTTGACAGAGAGTTCATGTTCTCATTGCCAAATCAGCTGGTAAGTGCATTGCTCGTAAAGCAATTTAAGAAGAATCATAAATTACAAAAAACATAAACTTCAACTAAATTAGGATAACCAGGCGTGTGCGCCATCTTTGCAATGTAATTATTGAAAGATAAGCCATTGATGCTACTTGATATGTATCATTGGTTGGTATTAGACAACAATGTATTGGATAACAATGCCAATGTTGCCAAGGTCAAAGCTTCATTTATTAATAGTTTATTAGTCACAATGTGGCACAAGCAGAAGGTAATTCCTATTTCATGACACATGATTTACATGAGACCTTATTGTTCACTTGCTGTTAGTTTCTGATTGAAATGCAACTTCTGTGCATGTCTTCTATTTCACAGGCCAGGCAAAAGATTCTTGAGATCCATACAGCCGAATGGAATCCTCAGCTGTCTGAGGCTTTTATTTGTGAGCTTTCAGAGGAGTGTGCTGGATATTGTGGCGCTGATTTGAAAGCACTCTGCACTGAGACAATATTGTGTGCACTTCGGAGGCGCTATCCACAGATCTACAAGACCAGCAAGAAACTACTTCTTGACTTAAACAACATTAAAGTCTCAATTGTGGACTTTCAAGCTGCAATGCACACAATTGTCCCAGCCTCACAGCGTGCGATTGCTTCACCTGCGAAGGGACTCCCACATCATTTCAAACCGTTGCTTGGAGAAGTCTTGGAAAGATGTATACATACACTGGCAAAAATGTTTCCTCCAAGCTCTCACCCGCAAAGTTTGTATTAAGAAATATATTATTGTTTTGTTGCTGCTGGCAGCTTTGGCTACTCTTCTGATTGTCCATTGTTGCCTTGCAGGTGATGAGACCACAACCGACGTTAAGGAAAACAATCCAGAATTAGAGGAAAGGAACGATGTTAGCATCTTTGCTCCTCAAGCTGTTGGTCGCTCCACCCGAAACACTCAGCGCCTTAGCAGCCCTCTCCCGGGTCTGCAGGACAACGAGAAATACTTGTCATTCTTGTTTAAGCCGCATCATTCACAGCCAGTATTCCGTCCCAGGTTCCTGTTGACAGCCGCTGGAAATATGGGTCAACAAAGTCACCTGGCACCCGCTCTGCTTCACCACATGGATCATTTGAATGCGCAAGTGCTGGATCTGCCGTTTGTGTTTGGAATGTCAAGTAGAACACCAGAAGAAGCATGCTTTCAGGTAAATTGAAACGCACAGCACTACGTCAATCACAGGACTGGTCATTTTAACCTGGTTGCTGCCTTTGGTGACAATGTCCGCTTGCGTGATTGTCATTATTATGTCAGAGAGGAATTTTTGTAAAAGCAAGCATTGCATGGTGGGTAAACTTCCTGACAGGCTTCTGGTGATGACCCATCAGAATAGATATAATATAATTTTCATTTTCTTTTGTTTCCAGTGCTCTTTGAGTGATGCGTGTAGGACTTACCTTTTGTTTATCAGCCAGCATCTCTCGTCCGCTTCCAGGTTTTTCGAGAAGCAAGACGGACACAGCCATCTGTTCTGTATATGCCAGACATTGACGTATGGTGGAATGCTGTTCCAGAAACAACCAAATCAACGTTGATGTTTCTTTTAAATGACTTACCGCCATCTTGTCCTGTTCTGCTGCTTGCTACTAGCACTGAAGAAAGTTGTGATTTGCCAAAACAACTGAAGGACATGTTCTGTAACAGCCAAGACCAGGTTGGTTGTTGGTTCGTGCCATGACAGTCTAATTTCTTGCGCATAGTTGAGTGCATTGTTGAAGCATTTGCCGTTTTCCATTTTGCTATCAGCATCCATTTGTCCACGCTATATTGTATCGCTTTGGCAATGGTGTGTTGCATTGTGTTTCATTTTATGCTATGGGAGAAAATCCAAATTGTTATTTGCCCATCAAATCAAACACAGAGCTCTATGGGTTTGTAAGTGCTTAATTTGAGCTACAATAAATAGCTGTTTGTTTCTTTTTAGCTGTTCGTCGTCCCATCACCTCAGAAAGAGGGGCGTTTGATGTTTTTCCAAGATCTCTTCTTAAAATTTGCACTGGAAGTAGAGCGTCAGCCGACAGCCAAAGGTTTGTAACTTAATTGAGTTGTTAAGCCTCTGATTAACCCCAACGTTCTTGATTTTCTCAATTGAATATCATCATCGTCATCATCTTTTGGAAAGTGTATGTTTACACTAGACACTCTACAAAAGCAACTCATGATGGTTTGTAAAATGAAAGGCAGGCGTGTACCAAATGGCTGGTACACGACGACGTAACGAGGCTCACTCGTCAGCAGACATATAAGGGAGATTCTTCGTGCAGATTAACGAGGGTGCAGAGCAGTGGGTCGCCAATCCAAAGGTCGTGGGTTCGACTTCCACAGCGCGCCACTTTCTCTGTACTTTGAGCAATCTCGGTTTCCAACATCATCATCATCATCAATTAAATTTTTCTAATAATCTCCCGAAACGATGTTAGCAAATTTAGCTCTCACAACCTAAGCAAATTTAAATAAAAGCAGCTCACACAACCTAAGATTTCAAACCGGCCAATACAAGCAAGAGTTTCTAGAAGAGCTACTGATCTGGGTTATATGTCCCTGTAGGCTGTAATAATGTCATTACAGTGTAACCCGCAATTAAGCGCAATAGTAATTTGCCAACGATATCCTTTGCTCTTATCCGAAATTGCGCTTATCAGGAAGCGACTAAGGGAGTTTGTATTGTACGCAATAAAATCGGTACATAGCAAATTGTTTGCAGATAAACGGGTTTTGCGCTTATCCGATTTGCGCTTAAACGGGTTATACTGTAGTATATTTTGTAATGTCTCTTTGTCAATTGTAGATACTGTTCTATATGATTTTCCGAACTTGGACTTGTAAAACATTATTTTGTATGTACTGACCACACACATGTCTTTAGATATATTGGTGATAAAAAAATCATCATCATCATCATCAGAATATAAATGTTTTAAAAGCTCCTCCTTGCCCTTTGTGTAGCTACTTAGAAGTACAAGTTTTTTACTGAAAAGTAATTAGTTCCAGTTTGAATTAGTTCCAACATGCCTTCTTCGACATTTGTATTTTAGCGGCAATTGAAGTTGAAGTGTTGCCAGTTGCTCCTGCTCCACAGCCAAGGCAGCTGTCTGCCAATGAAGTCAGTGCACTGCGCGAGGAGGAGCAGAACACATTGCGGGAGCTGCGTCTCTTTTTGCGACATATCTGCTGGAAGCTGCTTGCAGATAGGAAGTTTAAAGAATTCAGCAAGCCAGTGGACTTGGAAGAGGTTTGAGCACGGAATACTTTCTATCCGAAAATAGTAACCCACTATTTGCCATTCATTTAGCTTAGAAGTTCACTTTGATTGTTTTGCATTTCAGGTACCAGACTATCACATTGTCATAAGGCAACCGATGGATCTGTCTACGATCATGACTAAGATCAACTCTCATTGCTACATCACTTGTGCTGAATTCCTTTATGATGTCGATCTGATCACTAGCAATTGCCTGGAGTACAATCCTGACAAGGAGCAAGTTGATCGCCACCTGCGTAACCGTGCATGTGAGTTGAGAGATACCGCCCATGCGCTGGTCTACTCTGAGCTTGATCCTGAATTTGACAAGGTATGGAACACCGCATGTGGATAACGAAGTTGGCTTGTTTTGTAACACAACTACAATTGCTGACCTGTCTATTTTTAGTCATGTACAGAAATCCAAGAATCAAGGAAAAAGCGAGGTAACTAGATATTCCCCTTCCTATGTTAAATATGATCCAACCTTTGACACACCTAATTTCAAACACTGAATTTCCAACCGATTGAAAGCAACTTTGATTGAATGTCTGTTCAAATGTCCTTTTATGTAACTGTTTGTTGATTTAGGTGAAACTACAGAAGGCACTGCTCCCCCTTACCTTAAAGTTGCGCCACGAAATCTGGCAAGTGATAGCTCCCCTCCAAAGGTTGAACAGTCCTCACCAACAGGACAACGTACTACGAGGAGAAGTCTGAAGCTTCGGGGGGAAGAAGCGCCTGATATTCCGTACATCCGAAATTCAATTGAGTATAGTATGCGATTGTCTTTGCGGAAGGAAATCCCACAAATATCAGGAGACGTAAATATGACAGCTGAAGACGAAGAGCAATGCAGCTCTTCTGGAGAAGGACCTAGCCATGTCATATGTTGTGACCAGACAGACACCGTTACCGTGGAAAACAATGAGCAGGATGATGCTTTGGCTATTATCCCATTGCCAAGTCAGCCTTATGGCGGTAAGAGAGCGAGTTTTCACACATATTATTTAGGCTAATTAAATTGATAGTGATGAAGGCTTCTGTGTATGCGGCACCAAATGCACCGCAGGCACTCAAGTAGAAGCTAAATCTTGTCGAGTCATGTTTTTCTGAAGCCCCAAAAAGCATTCTGGGCACTTTAAAGAAGACATCTACAGAAAACATTGCATTCTCGCTGTTCTGTGTGGTTAACATCTGATTTTCATTTTCATTATAATAGTCACTGTATAGACGTGCTATGATGTGCTCTAGGTTAGTATCTGTTATGATATATGTTGCTTGTGCGCTTCGCAGAGAACAATGAAAGTGTCTCCATTGAAGGACTCCGTGATGCCATGACTGATCTTCTCCAACGCCTGGTTGCTTGCACTGAACGAGCAAGTTTGGAACAGCTAGAGCAGACTTACAATGCACTGTGTTCCATCTTATTTCAACACAGAAGAGACAGCAGCAAGGCAGAATTGCAAAAGGTCAGTTCTATTGCGGATGATCAAGTAATATGTGGATTTCAAAATCATTCAGTGATAAATAGAAAGCAGCCTGTTTTTGCATCATTGTACTTTAGTCGCGTGTTGGCTGCCATAAACTATTGTACAAGGGATTTGTGATTTATGGCTGTGAATGTAAACTATTGGGTTGTTTGTTTGGCAGGAGCTGATGTCCTTCATAGAATCAATTGAATCATGAAACATCCTCCATCAATCACAGCCAAGTGATGCTGCCTGGGCTCATATTGAGCCGGCAATGGATCGTTGCCATGGACTGTCGATTTAATGACGTTGTCATTTGAATGTTGTCTGAAATTGACACCTCTGTCGTCGGGCAACAGCACATCGAATGTTACGCTCCATTGATTAGATCTTAGTTTCCTTGTTGATCTGCTGACAAATAGATTAACTTCAAAATCAGTTGTTGCGTTTTCTATGATTTCTGTTTGAAAGTGGCTCTCTCCGTATATATAGACGCCTATATTTATACTCGGGTTGATTTCTATAGAAAGTGTCATTTTGGGGTTATGATCAGTGGCCTTTATATACATTTGGCTGTTCTATAGAGGTGGCTGCGAATACAGGTTTGACTGAACAGTATTATCTCGTAAGCCTTGATTTGGTTGCCTCCTGAATCAGCATGCACTGTCGACGCATCCTTGAAGATTCTCCACATTCAGTTTTCATTTCTATTTGTAGAAAATCTGAAAGCAGTTTGTGATTTTCTGCATATTGCAATACCATATGCATTACGATTAATGCAACTTAATTTCTGTCCATCCTTGACGGATGTCAGGTTTGCAAATATATTTATTCAGACAGAAGATGTTTAGGTTATTAAACCATATAGGATTAATCCACAATGTTGAAGCTTGTGCAGAGGCAAAATGCCCAGTTGAATATTTACGATGTTATTGCAAATTAAGGTGTACTCAAAATCCTTAAATTTGATTTGTACCTCTTAGACTCAAAGCTGTACCCAGATAGTTTTAGGCTCTATAGTATTCATCAGTTTACTGTACACACGAAATGTTGTTTTTCTCCTTACAATTATTCAGTGGCAAATTAATCAATAAAAAACGAGTGTCGTACTCATGTGGTGTCGACGACTGATAATAATGGTTGTTATTAATAATTATTTTTATTTGTAATTACACGAACTATCACATTGACGTCATCAGACGCCCTTCTCGCTTTCGCGTTGGAATGATCAGTCAAAGTGAGGCCGCCATCTCCATTCTCTTTCTCTTTCCATTGGCCAAGATGGCGGACAACGAGGGGAAAAATCCTCAACTCGAAGCTGTTCAAATTGAAGGGGTTGTAAGTAATGCTGAAGTATTTATACTATCTGGAGTCGTTGATTCCTGTATATTAGGATAATCCTTTTCTTCAAAATTTTCTTTTGTTTTAGTAATCTTATCTCATGTTCGACTCGGAAGTTATGTCGACAACCGTGAGCACGTGTTGTGTTTAGAGCCAACGCGATAACTCTCTTCTTCTTGCTAAGGTTGCTTTGAAGATCATCAAACATTGCGCAGAAGAAGGTCCCAGTGAAGTAACTCAGGGTGTGCTACTAGGACTTGTAGTCGACAAGAAGCTTGAAATCACGAACTGTTTTCCCTATCCAAGGTCCGACGATGAGAACTACGACAAAGGTAGGAGGTATTCCTGGGTCTAACTCATCTGACCATATCGTCGCTGGCAAAAACGCCGCTTGCTATTCAGTCTGTGCGAAATTGATTAAAATTATATGATATATGACGCAAATGTAGGCTTATGGTAAACTGAGACGCTTTAATTATGTTACACTACAAAGTGTAGGAATGATCGGAAATAGTTTGCGAGTTTGGCCTCTTCTTGAGGTGACGAAACTGCGCGCCAGTATGAAAAGTAAAGCACGCGCGGAGAACGCCAGCCAGCTCCGAAATTCCGCGCCGCGCATGTACAAAAAAGATTGAACAAAATCCGCACAATATTGCCTATACATTGAATTAGCAGGTGTGAATTAAGTCACTATAGAGAAAAAATACGCGCAATCGTAAGAGTAGAAATTTGACGTTCCCTGCACAAAAGTAAAACTTAACATACTGGACTGCGCGGTTGAGCCGTGGTTACCCCCCACTGCATTCTACGGAAAGCGCCCATCCGCTCAATTTGTAGGTAAAATTTACACTGAACAAGCAATTTTCTTACATAGACTGCTAATTTCTATTGTTTACTTTTGTAATCCGCGCAGTTTGAGCTGCACAAAACTAGAAATCCCCGCTGAAAGTGAAAAGAATTCAGTCCATTGGGTTGTTATCAGCAGAGTTACAGTAAGAATTACGCGGACATAACTCGTTCCTAGATGAAAATATTTGCAGCTGAGCACAATTCTCTGAATTTGCACGGCTGCAGAGGTCTCCATCGCGCGGTACGTACATTTCATTATTTGGGTTTTTCTCTCCGTGTCTCCTCTAAATTCACAAAGCGTGTGTGTCAGCCGCTTCACATGACATTTATTCACATGCAGTCGCCATCAAATTCAAAAGACAATGGAGTCACCTTGCGCCTAGAATAATGACCAGTTTTGCATGAACGACAATTTGGTGTCAAATTTCAAAAGTCCTAAAACCAGTGTAAACAAACAACCGGATCGCAGAGATTGCTGCAGTTTGTTCATTTTGGAACAAATTGATACTCATTACCCTGATCACAAACTCCAGTTTCTTCAGCCATGTACTAATGTCCTTGCTTCCATCGCCACAAAAAGATGTGTTACAGCTTAACAAAAGATGTGTTATATCTTAACAATTTATTTCCTAATGTAAATAGCTCCTTCAGTTTTGAATCAATAAGTGAAGCAGACTGCAATGTGTCTGGATGTGGAAAATTGCAAATGGTGGGGCACCATCCTACCTTATTGATAGTTTCAACAAAAATTACGAGAGAAGCACCCGTGCGGCTTCCTCTGGTTGTTTTAGGGTGCATAAAAAGCATCTGCATTCCTTTCAGTCTGAGCTTACACTGCCCTTCAAACATTTTCCAATTGAAGCAAATTGAATTCAACTTTTCTTGATCTTCCTGTTCTTATACGTCGATTACCAGCGGCCAGGATTTGCGATCAAATTTTATTACGTGTTGCAGCCGCTTCTGCAAACGTCTCATCTTTGAAATTTAAGAAACTTTTTGTGAATGAAGTGATTCTATTTAGCCAGATGGGAACAAAAGCTGATTGTTTTGCCGTAATAGTCAAGACGTTTTCCACACCAAAAAAAAGTTTGAATTTGACGGCCATCACTACACATTTACATGGCTTGTTCAAGGAATGTCAAACACTGATTTTGCAAGGTGATTGCTCTGTGATCTTCTGCGATCTCTTTTAAGTCTGCAAATTCTAACATGAAAACGCAACTCTTTAGAATAATCAATTACAGATCATGTTAGTCGATTAGTCACAATTCCTGATGGTAATTGATTAATAGATACTCGAATTCTGATGTCTACAGAAATATCCACGTGGTGTCCGTATACCACACATAACGCTCATTTGTTAATGAATATTACTCCTTCTCGTTCTCCAGTCCAATACCAAATTGAAATGATGCGAAAACTCCGTGATGTCAACGTTGATCATCTACATGTTGGTTGGTACCAATCCACTTACCTGGGTTGCTTCTTAAATCGTACCTTTGTGGAGTCGCAATATGACTACCAACGCGCGATTGAAGAATCTGTTGTCATTGTCTATGGTGAGTTTGCTTTGATGGTGTGTGTTTGGTTACCATTTCCATCATTGACTAATGAGTTAAGACGGGCCATAACCTCTGCTTGGTCATCCTCTCTAATTATTTTACTGTTGATGTTGGTTAATATCCCTTGAGTCTTACCTCGCGGACTGATTTAGTATCTTTGCTGCCCATCTTTGATAAATACTACTAATTGCCTAGTGTATGCATAACAATTAGCATATCAAAGGTTGGATGGCCGATTGTTAGTTCCACATCCATCCGATAATTTCTAATTAACCAATATCATCATTCCTTGAATTAAAAGCAGGATAATAAACAAATTTTATGCATAAGTTGATTGAAAAACACAGGACATGAAGTGAAGTGGAAACGAGACAACCTGGGAAGATTAAGGCCCTGTTTACAAGGAGGTAGGATGATCCTACCAAGTAGGACCATCCCCCCTTTGGGTTTACAAGGCACTAGGATGATCCCACTTAGTAGGATGATCCTAGCAGCTTGGTAGGATGATGCTAGTAGGTAGGATCATCCCACTGCCTTGTAAACACGACGGGGGGATCACCCCCCCACGTGGCTAGTCAGATTCGGGCTGGGCTCCCTGTGTCAAATTGTTTGTGTGATTTTCCCGCTGCATTTCGAAATCGAAACACACGTGTGTCTGGTCAGCTGGCTGCTTCTTGCGATATAATTTTGAAGATTTATTTAGCTGAAAAGGTCTATGGGAAACGATTTCAACGAAGAGAGCGAGAGATTTGAAGATACTGATTTTGGGGGCATCGACGAGGACGAAGACACGTATTTTTCGCCTCCAATTCTAACGAGCAAAAGGTCTTCGTCTAAAAAATCTTCGTTGAGTTCTTCAAAGAAGGCTTGAGAAGAAAAGACGAGACGAAATAATTGCCAGTTGGGCCAAAGTACTTTCAATCAATTTCTTTTGATGAATAGCAACAACGATCGCAGCACAAAGTGTGACAACAACCAACAAGATCACAAGTGAAGCAACGAGACCATTTCGTTGTGCTGCCATGTTGGAAATGATATTTCACATTTTGCAATTTAAATTGCCCGCTTTCGCGTTGCCTAGTTACAACGGAAACGTCAACTCGAGGCAAGGGTAGGATCATCCCACTTCCTTGTAAACCCGAAACACATGCTTGCTAGGATGATCCTACTTACTAGGACCATCCCCCCTTGTAAACCCAGCGCTAGGATCATCCTACTAACTAGGACCATCCTACTTACTAGGATCATCCTACCCCTTATAAACAGGGCCTAAGAGTAGTGCACGTTCAATTGTTCAGTGTTACTTTATCCACAATTGTTCCATTTGTAGCTCCATTTGTGTACCAAGTTGCAATGTAAACACTTCATTGTTTCGTATCTTTTCACCATTATTCATTTGCTTTGATTGAGGTCACATGGCCTCCAAAAAGCTCCATGTTGGGTTTCTCTTTTTCAATTGTTTATTTTGAAATATGATCTACGCTCATGATTTTCTGTAACAGTTTAACTGCCGGCCTTGAGGTAATTAATCTAATGGCAGGAAGGGACGCTTGCGGCACATCAGAGAGAGACTTAAAAGTAATATTTCCATGGAGATCGGATCTCATTCAGTCAAATATTCAAAGCTTGAAATTAAAGACTTGCTTCCTGCTTCTTAGATCCCCTGAAAACGCATCAAGGCATGCTGTCTTTCAAAGCATACCGACTGACTCCCTTGCTGATGGACTTGTTCAAGACTGGCGAGAAGATATTCACTCCTGAAGGGTAAGGATTGCTTGCAATTGTTGGCATTGCAGGTCTAGGGGGTTGACTTGACTATGACTAACCGTCAGTTGTATGGTTTTCCAGCCTGTTCAGGAAAGGACTCAGCTACGACAACTTATTCGAAGAGGTCCCTGTGATTATCAAGAATTCCAACCTGATCAACACGCTCGTGTGTGAGGTGCAGGAGATGACAGATATGGAAGACCAAGATGGCTTCCTCAGCCTCGCCACCGGGTATGTAATGGCATTCAACAGGATGGGCGCTAGATGAGATGCAGATCTGTTTGTGCGAATGGCAACTAGCTCACAGGATAAGAAAAGGCAAAGTACATGGGAGTGGTTGCAGGGGCACACAAGCAGGCTGCTGGAATAACAGGATATAACAATTAGCATTACACGGTAGCCACAACTGTAGACATTCTGCATTGAAAACTTGCATTGTTCTTGCATTTCAATTCTTCAACAGCTAATGATTGATTGATATAAGATTGTTCTGTAAGCGCACATTTAATTAGTTGCTGTTCTTGGAATCTCATTCTATGTAAGTGTCAAAAGGCCACAGGGTAGCATTTTGCTTGTCAGATGCGCGCATTTATGGTGATTGGTTCTTCAATTGTATTGTATTTGTTTCAGATCATACCTTGAAAAGAGTGTCCGCCTTTTGATGGAAGGCGTCGATGAGTTGTGCCAGGACGCCCAGAAGCTGCACAACTATCAGCGCAATGTTGCCAAGCAACAATTGCAAATAGAACATCAGAAGCAGAAACGGGTAAGGGAGCAGATACGGCTGTTGCACATTGATTTTTTTGCTGACAATTCGTGGGCAATTTTGCTGCAGACAACCTCCATGAGCTCTGAAGTAAGTTCACATCCATTGAAAGTGCAAAACAGAAGGACAGCCCAGTTTGAGAATGGATCTACCCAGCAGGCGACAGAGAAGCAACCTCGATGATGCAACCCCTTTGTGTTCCACCTCTACCTGTGTCGTAATACCTACGGCTACAGTAACCTCTTAAACCCATCACGATTATGCAACTGCATTGGATTGAGGCTCCTTGTTTATAAGTTTCCCTTTACACCATCATCCCTCATACTTTCAAACTTGGTGTCACACAAATTGCTGTAGAAAATCATAAACGATTTCATTCCTTGAATCAGTTGAGAGCAATTCTCAATCATTTTAATTCCCCTGTGCCACATTCATTGTCTAAGCAATGTGTCTGCCTGTAATATTGAGCTCTTTCAGGGTTGACAATAGCTTAACTTCATTTCGTCCAAGGTCATAGCATGGCCACGGAACAATCTGCAGACGAACATGATATATCCATCCCGCATCTTTCTCATTGGATTCAGAATTACATAAATTATCAAACAACAACAACAAATGGAAATCCACAGAAAATTCCCATTCCAGCTTTTCTCGATTTTGAAGATAAAATCTAATTCTGTTTGAGAGTAAAAATTTCCAAAACAATAAGCAGAATTGCTCGTTGTCAATGCTTAACATGTTGTTGTTGCGAAGGTGATTCAGTTGATTTTGGCTGATGTGCTAACTTATGTTTCATTTAGCTAATGGAGAATGAGCAACGGAAGAAGAGAGGAGAGCCGCCATTGCCTGAGGAGGATTACTCACGACTGTTGCGACACTTTCAGCCACCTCCTCGCCTGGAAAATATTTTGACTAATTCCCAAATTGATACCTACGTTCAGCAACTCAACGGCTTTGCATCTCAATGCTTTGGCAAACTTTACATCACAGAGGCTGTGCAGAAGACCACTGAGTAATCATCGCTTGCTTCATTACTCTTAATGGCCTGCTCGTGCAATAAGCAGCGTAAGTGGCATTGGCAAAGTGGAACAATTGCTGAGCAACAAACCTTCCAGGTTTTGGTGATAATGTACGTAATATATTTTATCATAAAATATAACTACTTCAACACCTTTGTGTCGTTGCTTGCTACAGAATACATTATGCAAGGTCTCCGAGACGACAGGTGGATTAAATAGACATGGCAGCAGAAGGCCAAGGTCCAAGCATTGATGGTTGTTAGTCTGTTTTCAGGCCCTCCGCCTTATCTGTTGATTTCAGTCGATCCTCAGGGTGGTCTTCGTACCTGAAAGAATTAATCGAACGATATAAAACAACACGTTCAGTGAGCACAACAACAGCTATAAACATTATGCTATTTGATCAATCATAGCCATTAACATACTTGAATAAATCCATGATTTCTCCACGGAGCAATGCAATGAGGAGAGCGCTTCCAATACATGCTGGCACAAGGTAAAGCAAGGCTGGTTGAGCAGCTTTGAAGACGTGCATCACAAGAACAGTAACAACCAACCCAAGGAAGTAAGCTACGAAACTGGCGTAGAAATACGGCTTGCTGGTTGAGTTCTTCTTACTGACAAGAAAACAAATCAACAAATGAAATCAAGGCGTGTCATCTGCAGGGCGTTGGGGTCAAGCACAGCAGAGGATGTACTTATGAGTCGTACCTGCAGTCGTATCTCAGTAAAAGCGCAATGAATATTCCTGTGAACACAAATGATGTCATCATCATCACCAGAAACCTGAATAATGAACGCGCTGTCGAGGCGACTATTCAGATAATGAGTTCTCACCTGGGATAACAATATCACCCAAACCTAACATGGCAAAATTGCTGCCGTAGACGCCTTTCTCAAGGAAATCCATAGGGAACACCACTACAAACAATGAAGTTACGACACAAATCAGTAAATCAGATTGCGTTCCCTTCAAGAGAAAATCAGTTTGTAGTTTATACACAGTGGCAGCACTTACATTTGATTGGCGCTTCAAATGACTTGGCAACAGTTACCATGACATCAGTGCCAAACACCTGCATGCTCAGACAGTAAGTTAAATGCATTAAATTCCCACACGGCCACACCCCAGGATCACAAGCAACATAATCAACCAGCACGATGGAACTCACCCAGAATATGTCATAGACAAACAGACCGCCAAGCAGTATGCAGCCAATGGGGAAGCTGTGAATAAATTATTAATATTATGTAAACTTATACAAAACTGTGCAAGTTACGGAGAATCACACACCATAATCTATTCTAGCGCCATGGACAGGAGAGGCTAACCTGTTCAAGTGGAGCATCTCAACGCCACTCAAGGAGAAAGCAAGGCCAAATATATTATTAGCAATCCAATGCTACAAATATAAAGAAATACACTGTCAGACATTCCAATGGCCAAAATTCTGCAATGAGAAACTGAACTACATCAAGTGCGGTCGACATACCTTTTTGACCAAGTACCATAAACCCATTGCGGCTGATAGCGCAACACATACCAGATCAATGCGGTCAAAGTCTACATTCAGGTGATCTGTAGATTCACAACACAGAAATGAATTTGCAGCAGTCAATATCAGAAAGACTATCCGTCAGTGCATCCTTCTACGCTGCTCACCTTCCGCACTTTCATCATTATTCTCAGTAAGTAGAAGACGGTAACTAGAATTTGGAAAGCTGCTTGGAAGCACCATGGCAACAAGAGGTCTACAATGAGATAGCATAAGTGCAGCAATTAGTTGATTCATCACAAAAATGTGCTCAGACACCAATGAACTGAAGACAATTTTGTACAACATTTGTAGTTCATTTTGCTGTAAAAAGTCAAAGACAGCAATGCATTACAGGTCATAGGGGCCCAGGAGTTGATGAGGAACACAACGTAAATGGACGCTACAAATGGGCACAATTAACACCTAGCACGTATGACATGACAAATGACACAACTTTAATATGTTCTCACCTGACAAGGCTTGCAACACAGAATACACCAAGGACAAAGAAGTATAGAGCCAATAACAGATTGATGTACTCTTTGCTGAAGATCTGTGAAAAGCACACAATAACATACTGTATGTAGGCCTACGCATAACTTAAGGGCATGCACTGATAAGATGTGATGTTCTGTCCAGCAACCTAGCTACGGGGGGCATACAACACCCCAGTGTGGTTAAGGGGCTAAAGGGGGTGCCACAACCCCAGTGTGGCTGAGGGGCTAAGCATGGGGCATGTACTATTGTATTGCAACGATTGAGTCGAAATTTTACGTACTCTTTCCCATGTGGGGGCTGGCAGGTGGGTAATGTGATAATTGCCCCTTGCCCCCCCCTCTCGTTGGCCTTGGATAGAACTGAGGCATACGACAACAGGAATTCTAGATTACGTCTGCAGACCACATTCTGAGCCACACGCACCTTGAAGAATATGTAGAGGCCGAAAAGAGTGCAGCTTGCAATGATGGGAAACATAGCCGCGTCCTTCTTCGTCATGCTCTCGACCTTCTCGCCAGATTCCTGTCGGCAAGTAGACAAGTTACATGAAAAATATAACCCAATGATAAATAAACGACAAACACACTTTGGCAGACAATTCGATGCCTCTTACTTCTTGCTTCTTTTTCTGAGTTACAGATCGAAACGAGCCAAAGTAAATCGGTAGGATGGCCATCACCACCAGACTGCAGTAGGCCATAGCAAGGCCCTCAGGAGTTGCAGCTGCTCTTCCCATGGTGGCATTTTGGCCTACAGTGCTACCATTCACTGTGGCGTTGAGTGGGTCACTCATCGCTTTCTAATAAACAAGGAACGACGCGAATATTCCTCAAACCTTTGACGCTTCACACTTTACAGTTTTCTTCTGTGCAGCTGTTGTACAAAAAAACAAGGGGAAGGCAGAGTAACCGGAAATATTTAAGCTATCCGACCCGATGTAGCAGCAACAAAACGAATCAAATCGCAGCAATATGCTGGAACAGCTGCATCAAGCCTGTACATTGCAATTCTCCAAACAGACTCACGTGTCACTTATAGCTACAGAACGAGGTCAGGCTACAATATTGTAAGTGAGAGACAAATTCATAAGAGCGGATTGCGAAATTGGCATTCGGCTGAAAGTCGCTGAGCAGAAGAGCAGTGAGCAGTGAGCTGATGAGTTGTGTTGACTGTTTTGTGGTCTTCATGTCTTATGAGACCAAATAGCGAGCGTCTTGCTGCCCCTTGTCAAGATTACGAAAGCAGTTCTCGTTGCCTGACTGTTAGATAGACCAACCGCTGTGTGTTTTTACTCACCTAAATGTTCTCTCTCTTTTCTGGACTTTGGAAGTATATTTTTCAGAAAGACGAGTACTGCGTATTGATAGTCGGCCTTGACAATGCTGGAAAGACGGTGGGTGGACCATTGGTTGATTATGATTATACTATGAGTGACAGTATCTCAATTATATTGAAGACTGGGCTTTTTTATGAAATGATTTTTATTTCCTGGTTGTGTGGTCGGCTGTTTTCAGACGCTGTTGGAGCAAGTCAAAAGAAAATATGCTCACTCCTACAAGGGAATCCCGCTCGAAAAGATCTCCTCGACCGTCGGGATGAATGGTGCGTTTCGTTGAACTTTCTTAATAGACGCATAGGAAAGATAAATGATTCAATTAGGCTTTCTTTCTACGATATTTTTAATTTCTTGCTGAACTATTCCTGTTGAATTTTGAAATGGAATTTGGGCGGCCATGCAGCCAGCACACCTCATAATCGAATCATTGATTCAGGCTTAGTACATATAATATATAATTATGATCATATTTTGATAATATGGTTACTATTATCTGGAAAAGCTCGACCTTGTTGCCAACTCCTACGGCCTCAAACTGCGTCCAGGCAAGACCGAACATCTGGCGCTGAACGCTGCTGATACTCCAGTCACCCTCCATGGTGTTGCCATCATGTCGACCACCAACTTCCGCTACCTCGGCTGCAGCGTCAACGACACTATCGATGACTCTACTGAGATACGGTCTCGCATCGCCATCGCAAAACAGGCCTTGGACTCATACATCTACCTACAGAAACCTCGAGTATGCAACGAAACAAAGCTCCACCTCGCCAGAGCGCTCATTCTCTCCAAAATGCTGTACGGAGCATCCACCTAGACAGTCAGCGCCACCAGCGCAAAATCAATCGAAGCGTTTGGCAGAACCATGTGGAGGAAGCTGCTCGACATCGTCTGGAGCGATTTCGTCTCAAACATCGAACTCGGACATCGCATAGGAGACCGCTGGCAACCCGCTCAGGCCACTCTGATGAATCAACAATGGGCGTGGCTGGGACACTACCAACGCCACACGAACCACCCTGCTCTGATCACTGGACTACCAACCGACTCACACCCCACTCCTGGCAGGCCACGTCTGCGATGGACTGATAGACTACGGCGTTGGACCGGACTCACGGCAGCTACCCTTGCCGAAAATGCGGCCGCTCGCGCCCCATGCCACACAAGAAATCAACCGCCAGCACCACAACAATGGTTCTGCGAAGTCATAGCCGTACGACAATGATGATGATGATATTATATAATTTATTTTTCTTATATGTACATTACTATATATATGCTTAGGCTTATGTTGGAATCGCAAGTACCAAACTCTGTAGACTGGGGGTATTGAATGATTGATGTAGAATTTGTAGGCATCTCTGTATTTGCAAAGGTGGCAATGTCGACAAGAGATTTGCATGCTTCTCTTCTTTTTGTAGTTGGCAAGATTGAAGTTGGGAGGATACGCCTGATCTTTTGGGATCTTGGAGGCCAACAAGAATTACAGTCATTGTGGGACAAGGTTGGGCATTAGTCCATCAATCGTCCATGATGATGATTATTGATTGTATTAATGCCATCAAAACATTTATATGTACATTGAAAGTGTTGCAAGGTCTATTTCAGAGGGAATGTGAGTTGCTTTGTTTAATCTTGTACTACGGATGTGAGGCCACAACATCAGGAAATCCCACTACATTCCTAATTTCATCAATTAGGATGGGCTAGCTGCAGGTAGCATAATAAAGTACTATTCATAGTGACGGATTGACTAACGTTATTCTTGTAGTTTGTCACTAGTAGTTTCAATAGTTTGCTACAGCTAAAATGCCCCTCTCGTCAAATTCAATATTTCAAACGCGAGTTGAGCTCCATGGGGAAGTACGATTAGCATAATGAATATCTTCATTGCGAAATTGGAAAAGGGAGATATTGACCTCCTAAATTCAACTTTCCAGAAATTTTACTAAGTACTTCTGAAAAGAGAGCGGAGGTTGGAACACGTGTCGTATTACCTTGATCTTCTCTTGTCAAATAATGGTCCTCTAAGACCTTTTGGAAATCACAGGATAAGACACTCAGTGATCTCTTCGTCGATTCATTTACTTGCTCTTAGTTGCACTATCAAGTAATTATACTATACATCAGGGTTGGATCTAGACAAGATTCTCTGATTTCCAGAAACCAGGTCCAATTTATGGTCGAAGTATAATTTTTTGTGAAATCAATGACAGCAAAAATAATTTCAGATTCATGACTGCTATATTTCGATCATTTTATATTTCTCGCTGAGATCCGCACAGCATGCTGATGGATGCACAGTGTGAAGGATTTTTCATTGTGCCTGGTTGCCACGAAACCAACAGACAATGATAGGCTGCATGTGACTGGCAAACAACCTTGTCAGCTCCCCTGCTATTGTTCTGTCTTAATGCAAGGGACAAGGTGAAATCATATCCTGCCAGAAACCTGTCAGCACCATTCTACTATAAGGGTTATTGACAGGTTTCTTCCATTTGAAACCTTGTCACCTTCATTTCAGCCTTGCTGGGGCGTAGATCCTGTTACTGTTTCTGCTGTGTGATTGACCAATGATGCAGCCTCCTTCGTTGCAACCCTGTCGGCTCCATTTGTATACAAATCCTCAGAGTTTGGGTCGTCTCTTGTCAAACCTGCGATCTGTTTTTGTAAACACAACATTGCAACTCACTTAGTATTGGGCCTTGTTCAAACAAAGCGCAATCTCACTGAAGTTTGTGTTGCCAATGCCCTTCTGCAGCTGCAACATACTTGGCATATTTTATTTATTCGAAGCAGACTAGAATCCAGAACCTGTCAAATGTTTACTGCATCCACCCCTGCTGTACGTCTCAATAGCGGCCAGGAGAGATGTCGGTGTAGTAGTATTACTTAATGCTCTACACCAATAGGAATACTGGTGCAATATTTCTTCTCTATCATCCTGCTATTTTGCAAATGTATTCATTCTCATCTGTGGTCATCATGAGAACACGCGGATTGTCACTTGGATTATACTCGTACAGTCGATAGACAGCTTTTTAATCAAAATCTCCCCGAAGTGGTGCGAAAGAAAACAGTTGCAAATTAAACTGGTGAATTTTTTGTGAATTTTGTTACTTATGGCCTGATGCTGTTCATACAATTGGAACAGCTCATTTGCTCCTGCATCAATCTGGAGGATCATTATAATTTATTTCCTGATAAGCATCGATTCATGCGTTCCTCGTTCTGGTTCATGTAACCATTTGTTAACCCAGTTGTACTTTATAGGACAGTGATTATATTTGAATATCCTATGATGAGTACTGGCAATCTTGTTTCTCTTCTCCAATTGGATAATGTCCCGCTACCTCTTTGCTAATTCCTCCCACTTAATGTCCCAACTCCCCTAGGCCAGTACCTTATATTTAGCAGCTCCAGCAAAGGATAAACTGGGTTCAATTGTATTGGTCTTGCTATTGGTTGTTCTCTTCTTTTCAGTACTTTCTTGATTGCCATGGGCTCGTTTACGTCATTGACTCTTGTGACAAGTCGCGACTGGAGGAGTCCCATTCTGTGTTTGGTAAGTATGCCTGTTGCACGGCAACCATTCAACTGGATTTGTGACAAATGACATTCACCAGAGCCATTTCAGCATAATTATTTCTGCATTTTGTTGTTGTTAGATGGCATGATGTCGTGTTCTGAATTGGATGGCGTCCCTTTACTTGTGCTCGCCAATAAGCAAGACCAGCCTGTGAGTGTTGAGTGATGAACTTGCAAACTATGCTTTGACGCTCTCTCTCTCTCTCTCTGAAAGCTGTACCTCTCCCAAAGTTAGTTAATTTTCTGGAAGTTGCTTATCTAGCCGTGCTTTGTATTATAGAATTTAATTACAATGAATGTGTAATGAGTAGGTTCTTGCTCAAACTTCAAGATATAATATCAATAATCAAATGGTTGCGCCATCAACATTGTCTAATACACCTCTGGGGTAAACTGATGGCGCAGTTAGTTTTATCGGCACGAAACGGAGGCTACATACAAGAGAGGCTGTTTCGTTAATATTATACCAGAATGCGTATTGACAAATACATGGATGACTGCTTTGACTGTTCCTTTTGGAGTAGTGTTCTGAATTGAGAAAATGTGTGACTGCGCTGCCAGTTTAATGTGATTTCGATGTGATTTACGTTGCGTTTTGTTAATCATTCCTATCGTGCTCTAGGATGCCTTGAAAGTTGTTGATGTGAAATCCGTCTTCAACGCAAGCGCCCACCTCCTCGGCCACAGGGACTGCATGGTACAGTCTGTATCGGCATTCAATGGGTGAGTGTGTCCACTGTGCTGCAATTTAATTTGACAGACAACTGTCTGTTAGGTGCCCTCTTTGTGGCTGCCCAAACTAATCAATGTGCATGGCAACAGTCACAAAGATTCTCTTAGGATTTTTTTCCTGCTAAGTTCCTTGCTAGAAGATGACAGCCATTCGTAACATCACATGTGGTACAACGAGAACACCTGCACTTAATTGCATTTTCAGTCTAATCTAGCATTGACAACCAAGGTCATGATGAAGCTCTTTACTTTTTTAAGATTAATGCTTAACTTTGATAGCCTAAGACTGACTGGCAGTGAGCATTAGCATCAGTCAAGCTCCCACTCTCCACAGTCCCTCTCATGAGGTGCTCTTAGGAAACAATAAGCTCCCTCTGGGAATTCCTTCCCATGTTACTGACACTGCTATCAGGTGGATAACATTGAATGAACTGTTGTTTTGCCAGGTGTACCATGTGCTGTTTATTGGCAGAACATATTTATAGGTCAACACGGCAGGAAGAAAAGTACCAGTTCACTTTTATTAATCTCCACTGTCAATCAAAATGAATCTCGATCGCCTTAATATTGACTTCTGCAAAAATTAACATTACAAAGTCCTAAGTCTTATGTTTGGGAATGAGGCTACATGCTCCTGAAAGTGAGAGACTGCTTGACTGTTGCAGTTAAAAACTTGTTTGATGTTGAGAAACACCATTTCAGCATTCAGCGACCATGTGTATCATCTGTAGAAGCTGTTACCATGAGCAACAGGACCACTGCTTCTTGTGCTCATTTTCATGGACTAGAGGTCTGCTCTTTTTTATGTAGGGATGGAATCGAGGCTGGCGTTGACTGGCTTGTGAATTGCGTCAAGAGGAACATCCACCGACCTCCAAGGGAGCAAGTCATCACGTGACGTCCATTGGCCGTTGCCTTGGTGACTTCATTGGGTCTAACGGGATGATCATATGGTGACGTGCTTCCGGTGAACAGTTTCTATGGGTTTTGAATTGCTATTTCAAGGAGCAGCCTGATGTCACTGGATCTGCTGTGTGGTGGCTCTGCGGCGTGCCAGACTGGAAGGACCTACACACCGCAACTAAAGCAGGAGCAGAGCGGCACTTGCGGCTGACCAAAAGGAGGACGCTCTCACGCCGACGGCTTCTTGTGTGGCCTCCGTCCATCAGCCACGTGCTCACCCGTTGGACCGGCCGAACGCAGAGCCAGGAGGCGTGGCCCCGGTGCCAAGGTGTCAGTGACGTTTGCGTGGTTTCCATGGTGATGCGTGTCAGCTGCAATCGTCGCCGGGCCAAAGGGTGTCACCATATGCGACGTCATCAACCGACCAACATTTCCCTTTGCACGCGATGCAACTGTTGTGATCCTGAGTGAGCGCTGGCGCGTCTGACGTTGATCATGGTTTATTTACAATTTGATGATTACTTGAGTTGGTCTTAACTGGTCGTTGCTTGTCATGTGTCTTCCGACGTCATCATGATTAATTCTTCGTGGCACAGCGATGAGAAGGGGATGGCACGGCGAAGGCGATCGTGTTCCATTTCCATCCATCTCAATCGTTTATTTGATGATTATGTCCCGCATGAAGGTATTCACGGCAAAGGCGAACGTGTCTGGGCGTCAGCGGGCGATCGAAGTGATGTGTTTACCTAATCTCAGTTACTCTGCTCACTGATCGATCGTTATTTATTAGGGCACCACCAACTCGCGATCGCATTTCAAACGTCGCATCGAAATCGAAAAGCCAATTGAAAACATTGGCACTGTTATTAGTTTGCTGAACGCCGACATGATGTTCTGAGCATACGTTGTCGTGGCAACGGCACTGTAATGACTTCCTCAGCGGCGAGTTGTCTTGCTTCGCACATTGCCCACTTACTTACCCATCTGCGGGAGATTGAGAGAGAACAGCAGGCCCGTCACCTCAAGGGCTATTTTTGACGTACTGTTAAAACCTTGTGTCGGCATCTAAATCGGCCCTGGCAGACCGTTACGGCCGTTAATGCCCCAAACCCTACTCTTAATAACGGCATGCCGGTCGCCCATTGCCAGGCAAAGCATGACAGCGCGTCGAGAGATGCTGTTTCGTGTGCTGTGCGTTGTTGTATTGACTTGTTTAGCAGAGGGAAAGCCCACTTCGCGCTATGGTGCGATGGTTTATTTTGATGCTGGCAACGAGGTGTTGCACGACTGGGCCGTCACGTTACCGCTTTGCGGCGACCAAATGACACGGGGTTCAATCACTGCAAATGACAATAGGCAACGGTCGCAGACAACGACGACCAGTTGTGTTTCAAGATCATTCAAAACAGTTACAAAACAACAAGATGATCCCACGAACGAGAAAAACAACCTCATTCGTCACTGTTCGCCTCATGCCCTAATGGGATTACAACACAACAATCGCCTGTGTTTTCACCACCGTTCAATAATAAACTGTGCACGTGCGCAGAGGCGAGTGAAAAGCATGACGACTTGCCCATCGGCAGGGATCAGCAGCCCAGATAACGGCGATTGTCCACTTATCGCAAAGAAAACAAGTGTTGAATAAGGAGGGCAGTCGTAACGGCGTTTCATGTGCTGGGCAGTTGACCAACGAACAAAGAGCACCAGAAGGCGCATTGTCACAGCCGAGGACGCGTCGTGTCAACAAGCGAATGCAATTGCGTCAAAAGCAGATTGCAAACGGATGCAGAGCCGCCGAGAAGCATTTCTCTGCAAGATACTCGCGGGTGTCTTGGCTGGGCTGGCGTAATCTTGTTCGAGTTTTCCTTCAACGAGACCGAGTCATTCGAACTGTGACGTCATCGCAGCATTGCGGTCCGTTTTACCGGAACGAAGATCTGTCGCCCTCTTGGTCAGCTCGATGTTGATTGGTCGATCAGCTGACATCGTCCTGGTGTGTGTGTCACATGCTGCATAAATTCGTTGGCCGCAGCCCGCATCGGGAGAGGACTCAGTCGTCAATCAGCAACGGGTGGAGAAGAGCAGTGATTTGAGAATCAGTTGTGTTTTTATCGCCCTTGCACTTGCTCGCTCGTCCCTTGCGAGAGATGGCATCGGCTGTTAAATCGGAACTGATGATGTTGTGCGCGCAGACAATGCCTGAGTTGCACAAGACCAAAGAGCTCATGATGACGAAGCAGCAGAAGGACGACTCGTATGGCATCGTTTCCAAACCTGATGTTGATCGATGGATAGGAGGCATTGCCAAGGGCAAGGAATCACTCAAGCCGCGTTTCTCGGACAAGGAGCGTATGAAGCGGGTTCGTCGACCAATGAACAGTTTTATGGTGTTCTCCCACCTCGAGCGTCGTCGCCTCGCCGAGGAAAACCCCGACTTGCACAATGCGGACCTCAGCAAAATCCTCGGTCGAAAGTGGAAGTCACTGACGCCCGTTCAAAGGCAGCCGTACATCGACGAAGCGGAGAGACTGCGAGTTGTACACACGGAGACCTATCCGGATTACAAGTACAGGCCGAGGAGACGAAAGTGCCCGAAACGCAACGCCAAGAAGTTCAGCACGTTGACCGCTGGCGACCTGAGCGAGAAGGCGAGTGCGTCATCAGTTACGACGGAGCGATTACCAGCCGTTGATGTCAATGGCAACGTAATCACGACGAGCAAACGGCCTCTCGAAGCGCAGATGAGCGATGATACAATGGCAAATAGCACTTTGTCGTCCACGATGCAACAGCAACAAGACAGTGGCGGCCTCAAGGACACCGACTTGGAATCGATGGACAACGAGTCTGACGGCGATGCATGCAGTTGGCCTTCGCTAGCCTCGCCAGCGGTGGCAGCATCTGCTTTGGCCCAGAACACGTTCATTCCACTTGCCTTCGACCAAGACGAGTTTGATCGCGAGGGGCTGCTGCTGCCTGCTGGAATACCACCCACACCTCCAAGCCCAGATGGTGGCAGCCTGTCTTCCGCCTCTGTCAGCCCATTACCGTACAAGGACGTCGACGAGCATCTGACCTGCGACAGTCAAATTAGCAACGACTGCTTCTCGCCACTCACGCCAGAACTCAGTCCACGGGGACATCCTGACGAGTTCCCATTTGGGGGCTGCCGCTTCGTTCCGGTTCGACCCTCGTCAGTTGCCCATGGCTGTGACTTTGATGCCAATGTCATTCGCGACTCGGTCTTATCTGAAGCAGAGGTGCTTTTCAACAGAAACTTCGCCAGCACGGTGGCCAATATGCTCAAGGCTGCGAACAATTCGGCAACGCTGTCATCGTTCCCTCGCCTGTTCGGTCCCCTATCGACGAAACCCCCTGCCCGAGCCCCACTTGTGACCAGCGTGGCGATGCCCCTTGAGTTGACCAGCGACGACTGCGAATCTGCCGTCAGCTCGAATGAACTGGACGGCCTGGGATTGTTCGACTGCAGCGTCAATTTGGATGAACTCGATCAATACCTCGGCACACTCCCTCCGCCTGCTGCCATTGCCTCCGACTGAGGAGCAGTGCAATTGCACTCGTAAATGAGCCTGCTTTCTTTTTGTGAAAGCTCAACTGGAACTGCGAGCTCTGAGCTCATATCTCGTTGTTAGAGAGACTGTGAAAGCACTTCGCTGTTGCCACGGCAGCGTTGGACACTGCATTAGAAATGGGCACTGCTGGCGGCGAGTTCCATTCGCCCTGGCCCCCCAGTGCCCCAGATGAGAGCCAGGCACGGAGTCATGATGATTCACTGGTTGCTTCTCTGTAGGTTGGTTGGTTTTCAACCATTGCGATCGTTTTAAAGGTCGTTGAAATGCTGCTGACGCTGTGAATTGATGTTTTAATCGGTTTGTTTCGTTGAATGAAACAGTAGGCGGTTCAATCGCCGCTCTGAGCCGTTGGTCTGTCTTTGCGGTGTGGCGTGCGCGTGCATTTGACGTCCAAAGAAACACATCCGCGTGGCAAATGTTCGCCATTCAATCTTGAGCTTCGTTTTCTACTTGGTGTGAATGCCGTGCCATTTCGAACGGACTCACGACGTGCCGAGATGTCGTCACCTGCGCCCGGGTGGTTCTAATTTAGGAATGCGAGAACTTGGCGTTCTTTGACAGCTCGTGCTGTTTTGTAAAAATATCTGTAAGCCTTGTCTAAATATCCCAGCATGGACTGTAAACAGGAAAGCGAAGCAGTTCAAGTGGCGATGTGATCTGCAGTAAGGTCAACACTTACAGCTTACGATGTAGTATTACAGAGGGTGGAAATCAGACACGCTTGATGGCAGAACTTGCTGTGAACGATCGATATCCTGTACCGCAATGTCATGGAATTCTGGATGCCCGCAAGAGCTGATTTGCGTTAGCGGCGGCTGCCGCAGACCTGTACGCAGCAGGAAGCGGATACTCAGAGAGCCTGTCCAGTCAGTTTTAATCTTGCTATGCGTAATGACGCTAGTGCACAAGCAGCTCAGTACTAAATAACTGAAGGGTTCCGGCTCTGATTTCCAAGGACATCATTCTGCCATTCCAGATGTTTAAATCCTGCCCCCTCCGAATGCCTGCACGTAGAGCAACTGTGGCGACACTGCTGGCCCACGTGACCTGCTTTAAGAGCATCGATTGGTCAGCAGGGCCTCTCGATGATTGCGCTTGCCTTACACTTTTGGGTTTGCTACTCGGCGTGAATATGTTTGTTCGGAACACACAGAATTCTAAATGCCGAAATGCGAGATACCGTAACATCAGTCGACACCTGTGTGTGCCTTGTGCGAGGATGAGACTGAGGGAAACTAGACTCCTAATCTATCGCTATCCCAAGAGCCCTTGCTCGCCTGCAGTGAACCACGTGACGTTCTTCAACCGGCTGCTCATTCATCAGTGATGCTCTTGTGAGGCCAATTACAACTAAGCTCATTCACGACCATACTTTACTGGAAATTGATTTCTCTCAGTCTCTCTCTACAATACTATCGTCCTTGTTCGGCAACAACAGCTCGACTGTCTCCAGAATGGGCGGTCCTCTGCGCCGCAAAGCCTTGTGGGTACTGCAGGACCGGAAAAGGAGACATGCGATAGCCATAACAGCACTTCATTACTTGGCTGTCACTCAGGAAGACGAGTGCTGAAGCAACGTAATGTCTTGCCGCTCCAGTTCTGACTTAATCACTCACTATAGAAGACCGTCCATCACATTGAATGAACATCTACGACAGGCACTTTGCATGTGGAGGGCGCACGTACAAATATCGCAGGGCAGGGTCGAAGAAGGGGACGCACTCACATAAATCAAGTTGACCCTTCGCCTGGATCCATCTGCGCGAGGACCACTGCTGGGGCGGCGATCTCATAATACCAGAAAGCAACAGATCTCTCTCTCTCTCTCTCTCCATTGGATGTATCTGATGCCTAAAACAACTAAACGCATCATGACTTCGTTGCGATAAAAATTACCAACACGACTTTTTAATCAGGTTTCCTGATTTCATACTCCAGAAACAACGCCTGATTACATTGTCTCACATAATATATAAACTATAGGCATATAATCCTATCCAAGGGTCTGTCTGTCATTCGGTCAATCAATGCATGCCTCGTTCTCATTCCTTCAATCATCCAGCTCGTAGATCATGGCGTTGGAGAAGCTCACTGATGCATGTCTTTTCGCTTCATCTGCCTTCGGGTTTGTCTGTCTGTTCTTGTTCTTCTTCTTGTTCTTGGCTTTGCGTTGTTTGCCTCCTTGGTGACACTCTTCGCCAGACGATGTGTTGCTTCCGTTGGCTTGTGATTTCGGTGGGCCTCCCAGTGGGTTGGGCACAACCGTCGTAGTGGTCAAGGCTTGGATAGGGTTGACGTCCTCCAGGGATCTTGTCTTCATCTGACGCTTCCACTCTTTGCTAGATAAACATTTGAATTCGTGGACAGTCGACAGTGATCCGAACGACACCGATTTGACGCGACGCCTGCGATGCTCTCCGTACCCCGCCAGATGGTCACGTGATCGATCGCTAAGGCACGCGTCGCTTACTGCCGTCAAAGTCCTGGCGCGAGCAAGTCTCTCAGCTGGCGGCGCTTCCTCGCTGTTGCTGCGCTTCAAGATCGATCTGAGACGACGCGATGACCGCCGTTCAATGTCATCGTCGTCGTCTGTCGTGATGACAACGTCATCAACCAGGTCGTGTAACGCTACGGCAGTATCGCTATTGAACGCTCCGTGGTCGTCAGCAGAGGACGGCGCATGGTCGCTCTCGACGTCGTAGGACGGTGGATGGACGCCAGCCGTCTGCAAAAGATCAAGAGCTGTTTAAATCCAAAGCGGCAGCAAGCAATCATCGCACACCGTTTGCGCACTCGCACTGACCTCGTAGCCTTCGTTCTGCTGCCGCCGCTGTGAGGCTGACATTAATTGGCATGGCGATGGGGTTGGTTTTCGATCGTCTTGAAAGCGGATTTCCTGAAGCACAACAGTACTGGTCAGGTGGTGAATATCTCAACTCAGACAAGCCGAGCAAAAGTCACAGAAGAAAAACCTGCTTGTTGTCATGCGTTAGACACATACTGTACAGTTGACTTTATCAAATGGATACTGATTAAACTCTTCCAACGGGTGAACAACACACCGTACGCAGA
>OFHS01000735.1:0-31817 GCA_900245855.1 Calvadosia cruxmelitensis
CAAAGATCTTGTTTCGACGTCTACAACGTCAAGGGTAGGTCGTAAGGACGTCGCAGCAAATACAAACACCTTGTTACGACGTTCAGCATGACTTCTCGAACGTCGCACGTGTATATCTTAAGAATATCCCTGGAAAGCCCAGACTTTATTCGGTGCCCCAGGACTTTGTTATGACGCCTCGAATGTCTCAGGCATATCGGAGGCTTATACATTAGCTATATGCATGGCCCATTAAATGTTTTCCCTGTCCCACTGTTCAATTTAAAGATCTGTTCACTTCAAATCCTTCGGCAACAACCTAATAAAATGGCTAAGAATCATAACTATGAAAAGTTGTACAGGAGAGACAATTGATCCCGTATTGTCTTTATTGGTGTTTACAATTTCTTTTGGAATTAAATATTCTTCCTTTCTGAAATGCGGCAAATGCCGTGCTTTTAATTGATCCCTGCAGGATAGCATCGCAGGAGGCTGGAATGCGGTTGAGTCCCAACTAATTTAAACAGCGTTTGGTTTTGCCATTTTCAACGAAACAGTTCCAATCGATAGGTCTTTCTTGAGTTAATCTTATCTAAAATGCGGTACTTAATTAGTGGAATCTATTGACGTATCAGTTACATTAAGCTCCTTGATTTCTGACATGCCGAACCGTGTAGGAATTCGCCTCTCCATCGTGCACGAATCCATAGAGGCACAGGTGCTTTCCTATACCCTTGTCTGTCTGCTTGCCAGGCGCATGGCCCGGTCTGAAAACGAATGAAAGGAATCACATGATTCTCGATAGAAACTTAGAGCTTTGGATATAATGGTCGTCGCCATTTTGTTTGTGAATATGCCGTCAAAGCTCTTCTAATCCTTCTCGCATTGTCCAACAAACAAACTGGCGGTGCAGCTCACCTAGTTTCTAGTAGATTACGCACGATTTCCTGCTAACTTGAAGAACTATCTCGAAACATAAAGTAACATCGTTCTACAGTACCAGAGCAAGACATAAGAACGTCTGGCGTGTTTTCTGTGCGGTGTCGCGCAAACGGGTCTTGGTTTTACGCTCCATGTTGAGACTGACCAATCGGAATGGAAGAGTCAGTTGTCTCTTCGCAACGGCGATCGACAACAGACATGTATGTCTGCAAGGAATCGATTTAAGTGCTCCATTGTCGGGGTATTGATAGCGGATAAAAACCGGCCTTTTCTGGGGTTTAACCGCGGGAATACGTGATTAGAAGGAAAGATTTCAAAACAATCTTGGTCGGATAAAGGTTGCTAAAATGTTGTCGATTGTTCGTTGAACTGCCCACAGATGTCGTCGATAGATTCTATTGTGGTCTTTTTCTATGCTTCGATCGCATTTAAAAATATGATCCACCCTATAGAACGCAGCGGACCATTGTCAATGTGAGGAACTGTCTGAGTTTGATCCTAGGCTTATTCTGATTAACTCGGTAAGAAGCGATAAACGACAAGGAAAAGAGACAGTGAAGTCAACTTGTTAAAATTAGACCATTTCCAAAGGGAAAACGAGACAAGTTGATGGCGTGCAAAGTACAGTTCGTTATAAGATTGATCGTCTGCCGGCCGGGCCTCAAGCCGAACGCTGTTGTATGATGTTATAACCACGATGGACCCCTGTTGGACAACGGCTGTCAAGGCGTTGCTCGTACACTCGTCGTCAGTCACGCTGCGTGTTTTGTTTCGACTTAGTAATAGGATTCAAAACTATCTTTGTCCGCTGGACTTTTGTCCGCTATATGCCGCCCCGACAAAGACCCCGAGAAGAAGGGAGGCCGCAGAGCAAAGATGCAGCTTCGCAAGATATATGGCCTGGTGCTATACTGCATTCCATCGAATGTGACGAAAGAACAGGAGCGTTGGATGGTGGCATCTTAACAAGCAACACACTCGTTAGTCGACAACTAAACTAGGTGAGGGTTACAGTGCAATGCTGTACAGAGCATCCCTTCGTTAGTCGCTCTTTCTAAGTTTATCGTTGGCCATTTCCACGCGCAGAAGCAGTACAGCAGGGGCAATTAGCTACAACATTGTCCTCCACCATGACTGCACGTGCGCTTCTGTTTGTTCCGACGCGATGTACACCACAGATGGCAATACTGCCCAAGTATTGTTCTAGCAACCGGTAGAATATTCGTGATTTAAGAACGCATTGGGTTCATTTGATGGTGTGATAAGCAAAAAGATGTCCTGCTTGCTCCATTATTTTCGTTGGATGTAGATCGATGCTAAAGAAAGCGGTCTTTCCTCCTTAGCTTCATGCGCGCGTGCCTGTTTCATCAGTTTCTATCAAAAATATCCTATTAAAACGCTTCCGTTATCTTCGACAGTAGATAAGTATTACATTGTGTCAGTATTGATGTAATTAACATCTTGCCTTAAATTGCTATGTTTACAGTCTCATGTTTCATATGATTCCTAGGACCATGAAGTTGAATATCGTACAATATGATGGTATACATAAAGATATGCGCTGGTAAATTTGCAGTGTCGTAGCTTATGTAATGCTATGGCCAAGGCATGAAGTCTGCATGGCGTTACATTTCCTGCGATGAACTGATAAACGCCCCAAAGTAAGACTACACTTAAAGGCTGTCTCCATAAGTGGAGCGAAGGAAACATATCCGGCATAAGTCATTCCTCTTTGGCCAGCGTATAACGATTGCATCATCAGTGCGCTCGACGATTCGTTCAAAGCGTTGAAAAGCAGGGGTTAATCTGTTTCGATAGACTTCAATTTAAAAATGTAAGGAACAACAAATGAATGTTATCGATATGAGAAAGAATGAGGCAATTTAGATATCTTATCACTCGTGTCATTACATTTCTTCTATATTTGGTAGCAAAAACAATAGACTTAATAATCTCCTTGACCGCGAAGATGATAGTAATGTTGTCAATTTGGGTTTCAACTGTTGAGTTCAACCAAGGGCTGATCGATATCTTGCTGACTGCAAACTTCAAGAATGACAAACTGCTTTACGCTAAGTGCGGTGGTTTAATCTTCTTAAGAACTGTGCGTGTCCAATGAATTTTTAATGAGCCGGTGGTCAGAATGGAAACAGTGGCGTTCTTCGTCGACACTAAGTGGAGCTAGGCCTATGCGTGACCTGTTATTCCATACGGTATCAGACACAGATATGGAGGACACTCTTTCCTAATACAAATGCTCTTAGTAGGACTTTTAAAATAGTAATTATAGGTTATTTCAGATCCACATTCAGTTAATTTTATTTGAGTAATTTGTAGATAATTCTTCATCGTATAAAGTATTAATTTTCATTTAAAAAGTGCTCTTTTCGATAACGCTGAACAAAATTCATCCCAAATATCAACCTTCACGAAATTCCAGAACACGTCGTGAGTTGGGATTAGGGCTAATATTTCCGTTTACAAGTAAGCTATAATAATAGCTCTAATTTCTATGCTGACTCTTTTATTCGTCTAAATTGATGTACCAAACTCTCGATTGGTATTCTATGGGACAGTTTCCCCCTCTTCCCTGTTATCCCGAATTGTTGAACCATGACGTCATGCTGGCTTCCTGACTTTACCCCAGTGAAATAAGAACAAACAAATATAGCTCCATATCTGCAAATTGCACTTTTCATCCGATTAGGCTAGAAACACTTAGGAGCTTCGGTGAAAATGCAGCGAGCTTACATTCTGCTTTGGGAAAGAGGTTAGCGGAAGCCACAGGCGAACCCAGCCATCAGGAGCTTTCCTAGTCCAACTCATAAGCGCTGCTGTCCAACGTGGAAATACTGTCTCGATCCTGGGAACTCCCCTATATAGCAAACTGCTGTATGAAGTTTTTAATTTGTAAATAGTTCGTAAATATGTTGTAGCTTTAGAGGTATTTTTTAATTGAAGATATTATTATATTTGCTTGTTAGATTAAGTTTTCTATTTATTTCTGACCTTGTATATAGAAATTCGAACTTCCCCAATGTTGGGCTGTTTTAAGGCACGACTAACGACTCACTATTTTGGAAAGGCCATAAGTGAAACAATGGCGATCTTAGCTCGTATTATCCCTGGAGTACCGGTACTCTGCTCCATGAAAAAAACTACTATGGATGTTCAGAATAAAGTCATACATACAGTACATACACACATACATACATACATACATACCTTAGTTAAATTTTAATTCTCATTAATGTGATGCAATAAGAGTTCATTTAATTGTTAAAGTACGGGTGAGTTTAGGCCACGATGCATGTAAGCGATTTAGAATATTGATATAGTTTTAGCGCTCAGTATAAATTCTTGTATTACTATTATTTAGAAATTGTTGTAGCTCTATTTGTAGCATATTTTACATATATCTGTACCTAGAATAAATACCACAGCAAGGACAACGTTGACTCTTTTGGGAAGCAATTTGCTAATTACTTCATAAAAAAATCAGATCATTCGTTCCCACATCGAGGATAGTAACAAGGCTCGCTAAATCGCTAATCGAAAATAATACAAAAAATTGCAAAAGACAAGCAAAAATATTATCAATGTTCAAAGACATCAGCAACTAGCTAACAAACGAGCTATCCAGCCAAATGAAGAGGCTATTTCAAAGCACAATATCAAACGCAAGAAATCTCTGGTTGACGATGTATGGTATTGAATCATTTTTATTCCTTTGCCAATGGCAAATTACATGCAAAATACGCCGTTCTAGCTTTGTACAATGAAACCAACACCTTTCGCAACAAAAAATTGATGATGAGAAATCTGAAAAGCTTAACATAATTCTCAAGTGTCTTTACATGTGATAACGGTATTACTCCATCAACTGGATATAGTGTTAAGGATGGAACAGACCTAACATTTATAAAGTCTTCTTATCGCAAAGTTCTTAATGCTTTTAAATGTTTACCATCAACGACATCCCGTTCTCCACATGGATATCCAGCCTTGCTTTAAAGTTTATTGCTGAAGACGATGCAGCCCCTTTCTCTCTTTTATTTGATTTATCAATGTGGAAAGATCCCGCCTATCTGGAAAAGTGCAATTGTAATCCATGTTTTCAAAGGGGGAGTGCATCTTCTAAAAAGAATTTCCGATCAATTACCTTGACTTGTATTGCCTGCAAGGTCACCATGGGGTCAATCATCCATCGTGATGTAATTAATGATCTACGGACACACGATCTCATCAACGATCTTCAATTTCGTTTCTTGGTCAATTTTGAACTTCTGTTTTGGCTCTGATCTTTTCTAATTGGTCGCTTTCAATAGTCGTCTGCTATCTCTGATCCATTTCCAGAGGACTGTTATGAACACTTAGGCCCCATTCACACTGGACCGGATCGCTAGCGATCCGGGCCAGTTTTCGGCCCGGATCGCTGTGTTTTTCACACAGGACCGCAGCGCTCCGGTCCGGTTCGCTAGCCAAAAGTGGGTCCGCTACGAAAGTGGACCGGAAAGCGATCCGCTCCCATCAGGTGTCAAACCGGCCTTGTGTGAACAAGGGGATCCGCACCGTGACCTCCAACACCTCGTTTCTACTGTAATAATCCCTCACTTTCGTGTAAAAGAAACACGGAGTCTGCCACGATGGACGTGTTGAATAATCCCAATCAACAGCGCGATATTCGCAATCGGACCTGAACTGCTTAACGCATTCATGAAGGAGCTCAATTTTTTCGTCAGTCCAGGTAAACGCGTTTTCGACGGAATTTTCCATGGTTATAATCAACGTTCGTCGATATCTCAAACAGTTCCAGGCAAGGCTCGAATGTTTGAAACCGGCAACAGCGTTCAAGCTTTTCCCGCGCTTCTGTGCGCTATTGTTTTCTTCTGTTGTCAAAGCAACACATTCCTCAAGTGACGTAACACGAGACACGTTTGAGAGCGGACCGTTCCTGTGTGAACAAGACGCCTAACCGTGCCGCTTGCGCAACAGCGATCCGCTACGCCAGCGATCCGGTCCAGTGTGAATGGGGCCTTATATTTGCATATGGTGTACAAAATTGTAATTTCTGGTTGATCTACCGGCCATAATATTTACTTGCATACGAAGTCTGCAAGCATATACCGTGCATGGTCATTCCATGAAGCTGCAAAACATAGAAGTTCACAGCAATGATAAACGATTTTATCAAGAACTTCTTTTGCTCCCGTGTGATCCCATGGCGGAACGATCTGCCTGATAATGTTATAAAAATAATATATAGAGACCTACAGATGATGTTTAACATTACGCACAACCTTGTTGATTTAGATATAGAAGTTTTTGCACAGTATGAAACGACAAAGTACTCACTGCGAAGGCACCATCTTAAACTTAGACCTCTCACACTTTGCAAATTGGATTCTGTGAAACACCAATTTTCGAACCGCGTCATCCCTTGGTGGAATTCTTTACCAGAGGACTCTGTTGCGGCAACGTCAATCCAAGCTTTTAAGTGTTCGCTAAATAATATTGACTTGTCACATAACTGTATTGTATATTAATTGCGCTCAAGCGTCTCACAATGGCTGTGTGTAAGCGGAAGTCATGCTTCCCTATATTGGCCTATCAATATTTTTGCCAAATAAACATACAATATAATATCTAGCAAAATATTTCAAAATATTTAAGCTATGCGTTAGTGGTATTTGTATCCTGTCTTTTCCCTTCGTATTGAAATGTACGGAATATAAATGACGTCAAAAGCATTCCGTGAAACTATAACCATCTTAAAACCAATTGAAAAGAATTATCATCCTGAAAACAGCCATGTCATAGATGATGTTTACGTTGGCACGGATTCGAAAGTAATTTGATGACAAGCAAGCGAATATTAGGTAATTATAATTAGTAAACTAAAAGTAAGAAACAATAATAAATAATGCAAAATTGTTTCTTGAGTGACCATTGAAATGGTCCTCCTAGAGAAAATGAATTTTAGCCACAATCAGTAGATTGACGGGTGTTTGAGATCTTCCAGCTGTATGTCCATAATTCCGTGAAACGTACGTAACCTGTACGAAACTAAATCAGAAGGAGTTCATCAGTTACTGTTGAACAGTCTTTTATAAGTACTTAGAATCCCGGCATATCATTGGTTGCTATGGCTCACAGTGATGTTATACAATATTTTTCTGCCAGTAAAATGAGTAAATGTGACTGGAAAACACATAAGTACCATTTCATTTATAGTGAGAAATAAATTAAAAACATTTACAGAAGTGCAATGCGTACGCGTAATCTATTCTAGTTTTAAATCTAGGAAGAAGATATCACCAGGAAGAGAATTCCGTATTCTGGACCACTGTTTATGCGATTAAGAATTCAAACTCAGTAACACAATTAAAACCAATAAACGCTCAGAGAAACGATTAGTTTCTCGAAATCTGATTGGCTGAGACATAAACACCTGTTACTGTCATTAATTCACGGATTGTGGATTTCGAACGTCCCTTGGGATCGAATCGAACGGTGAACAAAATTTCTAGAGAACAAAAGATTCGCTTCTCTCTGATTGGTTTATTTCATTCGAATGGCGCTTATGATGAAAACGCTGAAGATTTTCGGGAGGACCGCTCTTTAATCAGAAACATCAATAAAATAATAACCTTTTTATTTTACAGCAACGAGATAGTATACTATTTTATCGCTTTATAAAAAGGTTACCAGGTAGACTGGTGTGTCGGAGCCTTTTGTTACAAATAGTGCCTTAGTTTTCTTCCAAATATTGTCCGCGAGAAACTTTTTTTAACCATAAAGTGCTTCAAATCAACAAAGCCTTGAGTAATTTTGAGAAAAAATTTGCGGAGGTTACATTTGATGCAATGTTACTCCAAATAGTAGTTCCATCTTCTGACGTCAGTCGGCATAACCAACGTAATACATCTGGGCAATTATGGCTTATTCCTCACTCCAGTTCGTAGTCAACAATATATAGATCAACCCTTTAATTAAGGCATTTTGTTCAAATCCGTTATTTAATTTAAATTTAGCCGAATGCTAGCCTATTGTGATCTATGTAGTCCTATAATAACGTCATCCAGACGTAAGTTTAATATATCTAACCAGGCAATGCTTTCACGTCACGATCAGCCATCGGCTCGTTTGGACCATGTTTGAATTGGCTCGCGTATGCTTCAACGATTAAAGGAATACGCTGGCTGGAATACTTTTGATCTAGAGTTCTCATAATGCAGAAAAATTTATGTTCTTTAGAAATTCAAGCCTCTCTCGGTGTACTACCCAACGAAAAATCCGAAATTTCAGACCGCGTGAGTTAAGGAACAGAGTTATTGTACTCCAAAGTAGCACACAATGGAATTAACTTGGTATAAGGAGCTCATTGGTGTTCCGTATTAAGCTGAATATACGACAAAAATTTTGATTAACGAAGAGTAAATGAAACTGAAGCTTAATTTTGGATACTGCATATGTCAGATAATCTGAATTATTATAATGGGTAAAGCCAGATTCATTTAATTGTCAAAATTCCGCAAAGTTTAATTTTTCTTACATTTAGACCTGTCTTCGAGAGACCGCCCAAGTACAATGGAAGTAGTCTCTTAACACAGGTGGTCGCTTGATAAAGGTAAATCATATCAATTGGCAAGTTGACCATTATAGGGAGGTTTCACTGTATCCAAATTACTATAAGAGCTACAAAATTAGGGGAAGGGTCGAGGGACTCCGCGCCCTTCATATCTGCTTGAGTTTCAACTGATGACCAACATTATTGCCCGCTTGACAAATGGCATCTCATTCATGCGAAATCTATTAATTTTAACTGATTAAATGAGACTTAAAGTGCCCATCCAGACATTCTTATTTCCACAGAGATTGTAGCGAACATTTATACCAAACCATTTCCAAATGGATGCGTGCTAGTTCATGGCGGCCCAGGTAGACTGGATATAGCTTTGTTCTGGTTATACTCGATAGTATTTGTATCAATAGCTGTCAATTTCCACATTAATTAGTTGTCAAGAATTTCGATGTTAAATCAACACACCAGTTGACTGAGAACCCACCGAGATACATCTTGATTGCGCATGTCTGATTCTTTGAATAAATTAGCTCAACGGCAACATTTAAAATTACTCCACGTGACAGACCAGGCTCATTGCATGATGGGATATGTTCTCACGAGCTTAGTTTTGAGTTATAGACTTATAGTATATAATACTGACAGGCAAGAAGAAACACTGAAGTTGAGAATCACAGAAAAGGATGCGAGCGAATGCGCTGCAATTAAACAATACTCCGCATGATGTCATCCCCCGTACTGAAACCAGCCTCTATCCCAGATGTGTCGAAACTGAGGCTGATCGATTAATGTCAGTTTCAACTGTAATAGAATTAAGTAATGCTCTACACCAATAGGAATGTTGATTCAATATCTATTCTCTATCATCCTGCTATTTACAAATATTTTCATTCTCATATGTGCTCATCACGAGAACGCACGAATCGTCGCTTGGCTAATGCTCTTGCATCAACAAAGCTTTATTTTCACTCATCCCCATTTATTGTCAATTTTTCTCATATTGTAGGGCAATTCAGATACTATTTCATTGGACACATTGGGTAATAACCCGAGGGAATGATGATGAAACAGTTATAAATAGAACATAAGTTGTTTGCATGTTAAAACATAAGTGTCGAGGTATAGCTTTTGATGCAGATAGCTCTATAAGCCATGAGTAATATTCCTTTTGGGCTTCCATTTGTGAAACCAAGTCATCTTAATTACTCAATGTACATGTTTTCGCTTAAATGTTGAATAATTGAATTGCTTGCTGAGCCGCAGTGCATGTCGGTATACACCTGTTTTCAGGCTTATGACCTTGAGCTGCTTTGTGTATGTTTCACATCCAAGAACAATAATTGAAATTAGCAAATCATAGAAAAAAATGCAATAGGATCGTCCTCAAACAAAGCAATTTCTGGTGACATCAAACGTGACAAATGTCAACCTCGTGTGTCTGTGTGCGTGACATTTATTTCTGATATCTTTGAGTTACTGTGTAACTTTCAACATGATGCAAAACCAATAACAATGCAATAAAAAACTCAACGTTTAAAGAATTGTGCAAGAAATAGAAATATATATGGTCTAAAATTTATTGCATAGTAGTTACAATATATATTTTACAATCAACTTTACGTCTGGTAAAATTAACAGATTGCTTGAGCTGACAGGGTAGAGCATTCCACACTCTAGTACCACAGGTGGTATTTTTGCACTTTGAACATCCAGATGTTGCTGCTCGAGTGCTTTTATTAAAAGAATTACAACATTTTGGTGGTAAGATGGTGTGGCGCTTTGCGATGGCACATCCAGAAAGATCGCAAATACTGAACGCGCTTGTATTCGTATTTGGACTCAGCTTGGTCACTTAAAGCCTAACACCGATTTTGGGGGAACATGTTCATCGTTATAAGGGGCATCTTCCCTTGTCTCCTACTCTGCTGCCAAGTCATTGATCGAAACAGTATCGCCTGTGACATCATTGAAAGCATTTAAGTGAGGATTCTAAGCATTGAGCGGCTGAACATTGATGCGAACTACAGCCGAGCTAGTCACGTATTAATCCGATCGGTCGGCTTGGCCACACCCTCTGCGAGATCTAATCCCTGACTTGCAATCTAATCAAGAACTCCTCAATATCGACTTGCTGATGTTTGTTTCTAAATCTAGTTGATTTGTGACAAGTTTGTAATTTTAAGTGTTCCTGATAGGAAAGACTTGTTCTCGTTTCTCAGAGTCTAGTAAGTTCAAACAGTGGATGAGTTCGGGCGGTGTACTGCCGTTACTACTTTATTCTGCGTTGCGTCTGGCGTAAAGGACGATTTAATGACTCCCCCGGCAGTACACTCCGTCTTAACGTTTCCCGCAGACGACTTTACATTCATTCATCATTGCTCTACAATAGAACCGCTTTGTCTCATCAACACATGGGCACAGACTCAGCCGAATTTGATTGCTTTTCAAGCACATATGTGTGATAAGTTTGCAAGGGCAATCTCGCTGTTTTAAATCGGTTGCATACGCTCCCCTTACCAGGATGCGATTTTCCCGCGGCAAAGAAAATTATTTTCGGGCTGCAGTTCCGTTCATTGAAAGCATGCCTACAGGCCGTTGGGATTACCGTCTCGCTTCGTTCGTTTATGACCAAGCATGAGTTAGACGAAGTATCAATCTGCCAATCATTCATTCGGGTGGTCTCCCTTGGACTGATCTTAATCGCAGTTCAGACGACGCACTTAGACCTTAAGCAAGCTACCCAGTGCGCTCATCTGTCCTAATTTAACGCAGTTTATACGCTCACATCGTCGGTATCCCCTTTGTCACAGTAAAACAACTCAATAGTAAAGTTCATTTTGAATGAAAAAATAACGGTTGATTTTGCTGTTCGTGTTAGCCTGTTAGCGTGTCATTTGAGTAAGGGCATAGCGACACGCGCAGGCCAGATGGCTTGTTTCTCTCGACATTGACTCGTGGCGTGGAGCCCTGAAATACCCGATAAGCATCTCTGCCGACGGTGCGCCGTTATCTAACACATTGTCATGACGAAAATGGATCAGGAGTTCGTTTATCTTCGTCCGACTAAACACACATGTTTCAATACTACTTATGGCGATCTGCTTTTGATTCGGGTAAATTTGGGCAATCGATACATAGCTAGGTGGTTTCTTGGGGGACACAGGGTTATTGAAGCTCTACTTAACGGGAAGCACTTGTCGGGAAAGCCGTTCTCAAACCGTTTAAATAGTTTTCGTATTGTACTAACCGGATTACTAATGTATTTTGCAGCTATGAGAAATTTGAATCTCATTCAAACAAGCAATGGCTACTTCGTGCTATCAAATCTGCGTGACTTCCATTACTAGATGATTAATGAAGATCTCAATGTTCGGTTTGATTTTTCATCCATTCGCAGAAACCTTTTTTCCGTGAAAGCAAAACTAGTCCTTGACAGACAGATCTTTCAATTTCCCGTTCCTCCAAAGGCCATATATGTCTAACAGAAGCACTCAGTCAGTCTGACATGGTTTTGTCGTAAATATGTCTTAGCGGTGAGACTTGTGGCAGGGAGAGTCTCCTAAATTGAAGGCTGAATTGAAGGCAGAGGTCTGCGAATAGCGAACATCATACTCGCTCACAGCAATTGACAATAGAAAACTGAGCTAATCCTCGTAGATTAATCAAGGACGTCAGAAAAATGGAGCAAGACGATAAGGAAAATGAGAGCTGACAGGGGAACAGTAATAAGATTAATTACGACGATTGTATGATCGCACTACCATTGGCCGTGCCGTTCAGATAGATGTTTGTCACGGCTCTGTGTTGCCAATGGCAACGATGATCGGCTTGATGAGGGATGATTCGTTTTTCGTTCGCCAGTTGCGACTTGTAATCCGGTCTGGCAGCGAGTCATCAACATCGCCTTGATAACCAAGAAATACCCTCTCAACTAATTCTTATTGGGCTCAAAGGCTTTCCCGCTGTCTTCTGTCTTCATCTCCGCGAATTAGTCTCTACCATTGCGGCGCCTTGGCAACAGGCGGGCAGCATAAACAGGTATTCATCTAATCCTTCTGCATGTTTACAGCACTTGATGATGCGTCCTCAACATCACAAATGTTTCTTCTTTTCTTATCTTTTAGTATTTCATAGCCCTGTTTTCGTCTAAATGTGTGTGATTTTTGTAAGTCAGAGCAGTGATTCCACAACTATTTTTTGCTTTCTAAACTTTTATCCGCTTTGCCGTAACCCAGTGCTGCTCCTTTACTAACACAAGGCAGATTTCTTCACAGCAAATCTTCGTGTATGTTTGCCCTAGGTTTTAAGCCATTCGCAATATCAGTCAGTCATCTCGAAGATTTGCCATGGATTTCCCTGAACGCAACAGCGCTGGAAGGATGCGAAATCTTTCTGTTAAAACTTGAGAAACGCAGCAATTCTGGGTTGGGCGCATCTTATAATTTTACAGAGAAACCCGAGATTATTGAAACGAATCATCCACCCTCGTGGCGCAAACCGGCTTCCTTGACGCGAACTTTTCAATCGTTTTCTTTTGGGCATTCATTGAGTAAATGAAACGGTGTGTGAATGCAAGTTAATGGCGGCAAACGCTTGGCTTAGACTACTTAACGGGCATCCAGCTTACTTTAGCTCTACTGAGCACTTGCTGTTATTGTGTGAGATTTACCGGCTTTGCTGAGTCGGCTTCGACAAAAGCTGAATCTTAGCTGATCTGTTGAGTTGTTACGTGCTTATTTGTGTTTGGTATCTTTGCAGTTTTGAAAGGTCATCCTCGTCTGCCGTCGTTCAAAATGGCGTGGCCATATAACGCTGTACCTTCATATCATATGCCACATTTACCCTATCATTCCACATTCAGCGCTCACTATCCTATCAACCCACTATTCGGTAAGTATTACCATTTCGCTCATGACACGTGTAACTTGACTTTATCCCTTTCTGATCTAAGGAGTTGATAAATCTGCATGCTTCATGTCTTCAACATTCGTTGGTTGTGACACCAAGCTGTGAAGTTCTTATTTTGACCAACCAATGTATCAATGCGTGGGAACTTCCCCAGGCACAGCCTGAACAACACACTGGCAGAGAATCAGTTATAACAAGATTTGATAAATTTTATTAAATAGGGTTGGACTTTCGATGGAACAGATGCATCATAAACTGTGTTAGTTAGGCGTTTGATATGTTTATCTCTTGGTGTTACAGCGTGCCTAAATGATAAGATCTCGAAACAACGAGCTTAATTTTAGAAGATAGTAGCTCATTTCAATTGATCGGCATGAAAGCGCACATGTTGGCCTTCGTTATCGAGGCAGGGTGCTGAAATCGTCACGAAGTCAGATTTCCTCGTAGAGTTATGGAATCTTATATCTTAACTCAAAAGAAAATCGAGGAGAGAAGTTCTCACTCTCCGTCAGCTATGGAGAAAATTTTATCAGGGATATTTGGTTGATCGTTTTCGTAGGCATACCAAGGAAACAAAGAAGAGAGAGAACGACTTTTACGAAAGGACAATTGGAAATCCTTGAAGAACTATTCTCGGAAACACAATATCCTGATGTCTTCATGAGAGAAGAAGTGGCACGGAGAATAAACCTTCCAGAATCGAGAGTACAGGTAGGAATCAAATCGGTTTCATTTGACTCTATATACTGTCTATGCTACCATTTTAAAATTCATTAAAAATTACTGTCAGTTACAGGAAATAAAATTTTTAAGATTGAAAGTTGTTCTGGTGGTAAATAAATGTGAATCTTTCTTGTTTGCATTTGAATTTCAAATGTATGTTTTGCAGCATCATTGACGAATCTACAAATGAAAAGGAATTTGTAGATAATCGTAGACAAATTTCACCGTATCAAATATTAATTTTCATTCGATTATTGTAGTTATGTATCCACATTTTCAATTGAAATAAAATGTAACATGGAACGTTAATAAAATTTACACTCTATAATGCAATAACAGCTATGAAACAACATGAAAAGGATAAAGGAAAGCAAAGCAAATAATCATGTTTTCAAAATGATAGATATAAGAAATCAGGCAAAAGTTGTGGGAAATACTATGTATCTAGTGCGATCGGTTACATCGCTGAGTGTACAGTATGTCCGATCATTCTAAAATGAAATCTATTGCGGAAACATGCTTCTTAAGCAAAATTTCTCAAATCAAGGAACATCTGAAAGCAATACTTTTCCACGCTATAAGCCACATTATACTAAGCCAGATATAAACATCGCTGTTCGTCTCCGACAGTTGAAGCCTTATTATGCAAAACTGATACTATGAAAACAGAGAAACATTTCTTATCCAGAATATATTTTGTCATTGTATTATGAGACCTTCAAGCAGATGGAGTTTTAGATCGATCACGAGGTAATGACTCAGTAGAGATTAATTAGTTTACGATATGAAAAGCAGAAACCGATTGATTTTTCCCAACTTCTTCGATCAAGTTGCTCAATTTTTTCTATTAAGTTTACTATCGGAGGAGTTTTAGCTACATCTATTCTTTGGGCAACGGAGGGAAGACTTTGTCTCAAAATCCTCGTTTGGTTTTGCTGGGATCAGACAAGCAGCCAGCTGGTTTCTATAGAACCATATATACTCATTTATTTTCTACAATAATGAAAAGACTTTCTATTCTTTTGCAATTTCTTATACCATTAAACTAATCAGATTGTAGTATAATAACATTTTTCTTCTATTTACAAAATTATAATCTTCTGTCGCAGGATACCTAGAATACAATCTATATTTCCTAGAATGGAGTACATGAAATTAGTCAGTTTAGTATTTCAAGTATATATTGAACGTCAAAAATTTAAATTTTAAAGATCTCTTAGCCTGTTATTCAGATTAGTGTATAATTATGCGAATTAGCTCTTGCATTAACAATAAAACTCGCTGCTATACACAGCTAAATTTCTCGATGACCATGCTGACGCTGTATTCGTCGTTTGTTGAACCTACTTAAAAGTCTACTGACCGTAGATCTACTTAACGTGTCTTAATAGTCGATTCTTTGTCTCTACCTCCGCAAAACTGAAAGGAATTACCCAAACAAGAGAGATAATGGCACTCCAGCGATTCTTGTAAAACGTATAATACGGAAGGATTTAAAAAACTCCCAAGTAATAGGCTAAAAGACCATAACAGGAAAAGAGCATTGTTTTATCATTGCATAATCTCACTGAGAAGAACATTCAAAAATTCACATCCGTTTTCAACGCGCCATCTTGTCACAGTTCAGATTATCGTGAAGTCATTTCATGTCAGTTTGTCAAATCCAAGAGAGGAAAATCATGCTAATCTTGGCTAAGAACGTGCTCTTAACTGCATGTTACCATTCACTGGGTATTTTCTTTATAATTCCTTCCTTGATTTATTTCATTGATGTTAATAACTGCTCAGAAATATGAAATGATTACTTGTACATTTGGTATAATCTTTCGATTTGACAGGTTTTTGTCACACATTTATGAAATATTGACCATATGAGGCCCCTGCAGTCAATAGACATTTATTGGGATTACCTATTAATTGGGACACTTAATTAGGACATTTATGGATCAACTGTTGGATGATGATAGTGCGGCTGGAATTAGCCTCGAAATAGCCACGCGCTTGGCCCTTACTGTACATCGCGAGGCATGGGCACGAGCAACGAAAATGATGACATTTTACAACTTACATTAATTTTTTGTTATAAATAATGTTTATAGTAGTAGTAGTAGTAGTCAATAGATTTCTGTGATGTGATTATCATGAAACATTTGACGAATTTCTGCTAGCTGAATATCGATCGGATTTCGTAATTTTATCGGTTAAGTGAATTAGATGAGGAAATGGTGGAGGTATAGAGGTATTTATTATCTAATGTAAGCACATTGTGAAGTGAACTTTGAGTAATCCGATTTCCAGAGAATCGTGATTTTATCGGATTAAGGGAAATCCGAATGCTGGATACAAATATATCTATAGAAACTGCAATTGAGTAACTGCAAAGATATCGGATATGCGAAATATCATAAAAATTGGAAATCCAATTATCCGGATTTGATTGTATTCTAAAACCGCGTCAATATCATAACCTCAACTAAAGTTCTGATAGTTGTTCGAACTTCGTGATTGTTCTCCACACGTGTACAATAGTATCCAATCATAATACAGGTGATGGATCACGTGACATCTGGAATAGTGCCCAGGTCACAATAGCAGACGCAATGCTTCATAGTAAGAACACTGTCTTTAAAATGAATTTATCTTTTAACTGTTTAGGTGTGGTTCAAAAACAGACGAGCAAAACAGAGACAAAAGTCAAAGAAGGATATCGAGAAGCCTAAAAGTGTCGAGCTTCCATCTTCACCGCCTCGCCAGAAAACCCCTCCGAAGGAGACAGCGACCCCAGTGTCCCGACCCACGAGCGAAGCAACCAGCGAGAGCTGCAGTCCAATCAAATGCCAAAGTGAAAACAATAGCTCAATGTCAAGCATTTATTCATCGTCGCTTCATCCGCATTCGCCTTCGTTAAACTACTCCTCGTCTTATCCTGGCTACATTCCCTCGCAGTTGTCAGCACCAAGCAAATATGCCTCGCAGGAGTATTGTCCTTACCAGTCCTCCAATCGACCCCTGCCTATCAACCCCCATCACCATGGTTATCAGGCACACAGCGACTACCTGCAGTGTCCTGACTTCCATGGTCAATCGGTGACTCCTGGGTGGAGTTACGGGCCAGCCATGTGATGAGCCCAGCTGACATGGCGATAAGCACCAAAGGGAAGATACTGCTTCATGTAGGGGGCACTATCTATCGCCCTGGACAACACAGCCTCATCTGCAGGCCGACACAATAGAATATACATATATATAAAACTGGTTGTTATTGGTTACTGACGAGCCGCTTATTAACTGTTAACAGGAGCCATCGTAATAGTCATTATAAATTGTACATAGTATTAATTTATTCTAACTTGGCGGAGACCTTTCAAAGGCATTTGATATGATCATCTTCGGTAGGATTAAACATTTCATGTATAGTATAGTGAAGGACATTAAAGAAGTCCAAGAAGTAAAGCTACATAATTTCATGGACTGGTTTTCTGGCTTCTCGTACGCTTTCACTTATCCGTTTTCAGTAACTTTGACAGAATATACTGGATCATGAACTTTTCAGCATCATAGAAAAGTCTTCGAAATTTATTCAAAGCCCTTCAACCCTACTCTAGTGAGCCACCTTCAGCCTCCTTCAACCGATCTCATTTCCATGAACAATCTTGCTTCATATTCAATCGTAACGTAAATTTGCATATAACTGACAACACTAGTGCATTTCGATTAAGGAATTTTGCAATCGGATTCGATCTGATCGGATCCAATATTTTCCCGCTGTAGCTGCGAAAATAATAGTGATATGGTCAGATACCACTACTAAGTTACACTGTTGGTTAGCACAATTTCTATTCCGTTTAAAACTCAGATCTGATAGATTATTATATATCGGAAAATCGGAGCCGATAAAATGTACATCCATATCGGTCTCAAAATGAATGAATCCGATATATCGAACAACAATAACTACAGTATATTACTACTAGCGGCTTCATCCCCAGGACCAATAGCAGGACTCAGCATACCGCATCTCAGTCTATCAGGTTGAGGCTGACGTAACACCCAAATATACTAAACATATTGATTACTCTAAAATACTGAAAAATAAATACTGTGTAACTGAATGTATGCTGCATATCTGAAGGAGTGAAGGTGGCTTTAATTGATGTAGGCTCTTATTTTCAATATAGGATAATGTTCTGGAAGGATATGTTGGACAGGGGTGGCGCCAGAAAATATCAGACGAGGGGCTAGGCTCTCCAACCGGAGGGGGGCAGCCAAACAGCGTAAATTTCTATAAAATGTGTAAACATTGAAATCAGTACCAAATTCGCAATTCTGAGCCTCATAATATGTCGCAATTAGCTCGTCATCTGGATTTATCCAACACGACGACTGCTTTAAACGGAATTGTGGAAGAGATTGCCACAACTACGAGTACAATTTTCCCCGACAGAGCAGCTGCAGATTCCCTGGTGAGGGCTAGGTTTCCCCTAGGGGGCTACAGCCCCCCAGCCTCCTATGGCGCCCCTGAGGCTGGATAGGTCTCCGATTGGAAATGATGCATCGAAATATTAAAAATTCGTCACCAATGAGAGTTGATCATGCTGTAAAACTGTATGATGTCTGTCGCGTTCCTTTGGGACTTAATACGCATGCGTGCGTAATAATCACGTGACTACTTGTGCAATGTGCATCAAAAACAACATCCAAAAGCCTCCGAACATATTGTAGCATTGTCCAATCCAGTTATTCAAACATTCAGATTAATCGAATCTTATCGGATTAAGTAGAATTCTGATGAATCTGGTGTCGTGTCAATCAAAGGTGCAATAGAAATAGATTCCTTCAATTTTAGTACAATTATCTTTTGTGAGATGGTAAATGTAGACAGATGTGCTGTTCTCCTTCTTCAATCACGTTGCAGGCTGCATTCCTATAGCCTTACGTTAACAAAACGTTACGCCGCAAATGCCTCTGAATTTATGTTGAGGGGATGATAAGCGATACGTGGATATGTTGTGATCAGATACTGTTGTTTCGTGCTTAATGCTTACTGTAAGCCAGTGCCCTTTGTGATTATAAATGTAATGGAGGCCAGCCTCACATATCTGTTGAGCTCAGTTGATTTACATCACAGCTAATGAACACACGCTTCTTGTTTGACCTCCTCGTATTATACTAATGGGAGTGATACGTTGGCTCGAAATTAGTCGCATTATATTCCTTTGCAGTCTGCGGATATTAACATACTGTGACGTAAGTCCGGTGAATGCCATTTATAAATGCAATGTATTGCTAACTTGTGATTTCATAACTATTTGTATGCTGTATATTCATTATTCATGCAGCATTATTTTTGCATAATTAGCAAATCATGTGTAATTATTTTGCATAATTAGCTGGTTATAATTAATTTGGCATAATAAATTGATAAAAATTAAATATTTTACTTGCATTAAAGAATAGGACACCGTATCATAATTTGTTACAAAACATGTAATTTACAGATTGCAATAAAATTATACGAGACAAAGAAACGAGTATTCCGCAGAACAAGATTATATTCTTACAGGAGTACTATAATTATAAATATAACTATGATACGGATTTTCACATCCAAAAAATAAATATTACATTAAATAGATTATAAACATACTGGACAATTAAATTTTAGACAAGAATATATGACTCGTTTAAGTAATGAATGTCTCACACTATAATAAAATATTGGGAAGAAAGCCAGAAAGATAGCAATCCCAGTGGTAATGCGCTTTGCTTGCAGCGTGGGCAAGAATTCTTGTGTTAGATATGAGAATTGTATTTCTTGGTAAGTCAAATGCGCTACCAAATGTTCCAGAGAATAAAATGTTCTTAAAGTCTGTGCATGCGGCTGACGCGTGGTCAGTGTGAACTTGATGTCGTCATTGTAAAGTCACGTGACCGTAAGAATATGTAGCCGTGTCATTCATTCCTGTCTGTACTTCGTCGTGTTAACAACTCCGTCCGTCTTGAATTATACACTTTGTCTCACGACATAGAGCTCTGGCACCAACGACCATGTGTACTCCTCAGTTGGAACTCTGCCATCTCCTTGTCGTCTCCCTCTTCGTCTTCCACATCTAGAAATATTATGAAATTAGATATTTCTATATATAAATTTTATAGGAAGCGGATGTTTTGAAGTATATTATCTTGGTATTTTACGCTGTATTGACTTCATGGTCAGTGATTACTTTCAAAACGTTGTTATCTGTCACGTACTGTCGATACAAATAGAATTCGAGAGATTAATAAGTTGACATTCTCAGTGTGGTCACTTCAAATCTAATTATAGGGTTATCAGTGGAGTATGTTCCTATGTAGAACAAGATATGAGGCTCGCTCAAAGAATTGCCAAAGTGCCAAGGCAACATTATCATCGATCGAGAGACCTCCGATCAGAAACCACTCATTCATTTACAAGGGAGTACAGAGAGAGGCTATACATTAAAATGAGGTTGATTTAAAAGGCAGGCTAAGCGAGGCAAATTCAATACAAAGAGTTTATTGAATTTTGAAGGTCTTGTGGTTAGCGCAAATAGCAATAAGGAATAGGACTGTAGAATTTCTTTGCTCTCCACAAGATTACTCCTATTCTAGAACCAATATATTTGAACCTGCTAAATTTCCCCTTTGGAAATCCTGTGAACCCAATGCTCACACGCAATAGCTCACCAAAGACAAATGTTGATGCTTCATGACATCTTCATCAATCTAGTCTCCGCATGAAAAGCCTATCTGTATTACTAACATGAACAATCAATTTATACATAAAGTCACATGATTAACTAATTTATATAACAAATATAAAAGTAGGACCCAGTCCACTTGTGGTCCACTTTACACAGTTATAACACACAGTGTACACCGTCACAGTTATTAGTCCACAGACCTCAACTGAAGCATTAAAAAATTAAAATTTAAAGATTTTCTCTGACAAGTTTATTTGATTCAGCTTAAAAATGTGATGTTATTGTTAAGAAAATTGTTGGATTCTAATTCACGCCGCAGTTAATCGTATTTGTGCATGTAATTAGCAAGTTTTATATATTTTAATGAAGTGTGTTTTTAATAAAATTGCTCCTAAATTGTGTTTTATTTAAAAAGGGGCTGTAATCAGTAGGGGATTTAAGGGGCCAGAAGGGGATAGCCCCATTTGATGTCCTCCAATCATTCTTCAGAGTGTGCAGAAAATGCAAATATACTGCCTCGCCCCTTGATCGTATGTGTTTTGTAGGGTCATTTGAGAATCGACACATCTAATTTGTTCTCCATTTATTTTACAAATTGTGTTTAAGTTAATCGATGCAATGATTACAATGTTCAATACAATGCATATCACACCTTTAAAACATTGGATACGGCAATTACTGTAAGTCAAAAGTAATTCTTAAACATTTGGAAGGTCTCACCCTTCGATGCGCAAGACGTAACGTCAGCTTTTGTGTGAAAACCAAAAACATGCGTCTTTGCTTGTTGTCTCCTCCCTTTTTCATGTTTCTCGATCTGTCACTGGCTGAACTATTGACTTCAGTCAATACTGCTTAGTTGTTCCATGCAGTTGGCCACAGTTTTACAAGACAATGGGTCATTCGGATGTCCTCAGAGCGAGAAATTGACCACGAGAATGAGAGAATGCTCCACGCCGAATGCTTCACAAACTTGTCTTCGCAACCATGTCCAGTTTGCAGGAACGCCTTTTCTTTTATTTCTTTCCTTCAATGGGATGTTGTAACTAAAGGCAATAGAAGCCATCATCTATTCTTTCTCATGTCGCAGTAATTCGCAGACAGCTAAGAAACAACATAGCAAATATATCTTCTGTGTAATTTTTTTTTTCTTTCTTCTCAAAATGAAACTTCAGCCATGTTTAGTTCTAAAGCATCGTATGTGTTGAGGTTCGATTTCTGTTTTGTGGTTTGCTGCAGGGACAAATGATTTCTTCAAAGCCTGATACGCTTCACCGTCAGGATAATGGTCCCAAATATATTGAGGTCACGGCTCGTCCGCTATAAAGTCAAAGTCTTCAAAACAATTTTCGAAAGTGAAAGTGAGTTTCTAACAACAAGCGAATGGCTATTATAGAGGTTGTACCTGCAATTGTCACGTTAAAATGAAAGACGAACATTGATTTCATAATTATCTGCGCATGACGAGCAAGGGTCCCTAGCAGTTACAAGACTTCTTTACGTCGTTGAGGACGTCGTTAGAATGCGTTGAACGTCGGAGATACGTCGAAGATACGTCGAAGATGCGTCGCAAATGCGTCTCTTTTGTTTATGGTGTCGTTTTCAAAGGAGAACTAGCATGTAATTAGGACCAAGAGACAAAATAGCATCGTGATGCCTAGTTGGCAAGCCGACATTGTTTGCTTATATTTCTCAGAAGAAATGTCTCGTCTAGAAAGTTTCTAGACTGATCAAATTGTACTGAGTACTGTACAATCGGTAGGATTTTAGATTGCTGAATACTTAAATATTTGTCACAATGTAGTTTGATACCATAGTGCAGGGAAAACTGATTTTGCGAGATTTGTTACTATTTATTGCGCTAAATGTCTACGAAATAAATAAATCAACAACTCTGAATTCCCACTTCAAGTAATTCATGATTAATTAAGCAGAATAATCATGCGAAATGCAAAGAGTGATTTGAGCCAATCCTAGAAGTTTGCGGCTTGAAAGACTAGAACTTTTAGAATTCAAATATATTGTTCCTATTTTATAGCAAATGAGAGAACGTTCTCGTGTCAAGGAATATATTCCTAAATCATAGCAGAATAATACTTGTCCACGCTGTAGCCAGAACTTACTACGCCAAATCTGAACATTACAATTATTCTTTCTCAGACCAAATCTTATTTTTAGAAAGTTGTTGATTGAAGTAAGAAAACATTGACTGACCAGAACACAGTTTCAGTGTTGGAAATGATTGCCTTATACGGTGAGGGTGGAAATTTAAACAGTGTGATTAGAATCCAATCCGTTGATTTACGGATAAGAAGCTGTTTCTACATTTATTCTTTGAAAAAAAGGATTTCTTTTCGAGTGGGAAAAGTCCACACTTCAGGAAAGGCTCCTTCCTGTGATGTGCAGTGTCGATGCTACTACAGGCACATAACTTTAGTATATTGAATTGACAATTGATCGAGGACAAAGATCGAATATGATTGGACATGCTTATCAAATTATCGACATCGTAAGCTGATGAAAACGCCACACACATAAAAATCCTGATTTAAAACGATTCATCTTGCACTGTTTCGTTCAAAAATAAAAACTTTCAATCCTCAGCTTCGACATACGCTAAAAATATCTCAGGTCTTTCTTATCTTCTGAAATCTCAACAACCAATATCATTACCGTGACGAAGAAGAATTACGGTATTGTCCTCATTTTGTTTATTCGCTTAATCAGAAGAAATGTTCCATCTGTTAGTCTTAATTACTTTTCGAAAGTCACAAGTGTTTGGAAGATGTGTCCATGTCGTTAGGTATAGTAAATCAATCTTATGTTAGTACAGCATTTCTACATGTTGGCACCTTTAAGGTCGACGATTTTGAGGTTATATTTTTCAGCGCCTTTTGACAAGAATTTTTCTTGATTTTTCGACGATTACTCAAAGTCAATAGCAGCCTCATTCGGGTGAAGATTTCTTTAATAGCAATTTTACTGAATTTCGAGTCACTGTAATGTACACCATTTTTCGTATTATACATTTGAAAATAGGAAATTACAAGTTTTAGCAGATATCATGTTTCAATTTCAGGCATGCTTGCGGTTTGTACACCTAGTTCCGTCCACTTAAACAAATTGTTCCATTGATTGCGATTATGTTCCTAGATTTGAAAGGTTAATCAAGGCGACATTGCGCAATGTGGCACAGTGGCCCTTCGATTTACGCTGCGCTTTTATGCGTATTATGATTATAGACTAGCTGGTAGACGACTACCAGGACGATTCTATTGAAATTCTATCAGCAGTCAGTTTCAGTTTTAGTAGCAATCCATTTGAATTCCAATCAGCAGCCGTGTTGACTGACAGCTCTCATATAGAAAACCGCATTGCCATGCACTGTTGAGCACCCCCGGTGATAGCAATCAGTGCAGAAGAGACATTAGCTTAGAACGTGGTTAGCCAGGGTGTAACTACACAGATTTATTCGGCAATTATGAATTCTAATTTGTAATTATACATTTGGTTTACAATTATGTATTGATTGTAATTGCGTGTCTTGCTTGAGAGGCAGAAGTGAGTTTGAAAGTGAGTCGTCAGGCGCAATGGGGTATGCTGTACGCTGTGGCTTGTTTGTGTCAGTGGCGTCAAGTTGTCGTGTTATTCAGCACCTTGCCAGCCGGTGTCTTGGCCTTGGGTCTGTCCAACGCTGTGGGGCACCTTGGCCAACTTGCTTGAGTGATCATGGCGAAGACGTCGGCCTGTTTGTGCGCTTACAATTCCATTTTTCATTATAAGACTCCCCGTATGTGCCAATCAACCCAATCAGATATAAACTATAACACGTGATGTGACCGCAAGATAGCGAGTCAGAGGAACCAGTTCACCAGCAAGGCCAACTTAGTTTCGATAGAGGCAACGACTGTTCTGCGCCAGTCTATCTCTTCTCTTCCGACTCGGCCATCTCTTCTTTAATCGCCTGTTACTCATGGCGGATTATCCTGATAAGGGCGAACGGGGAGAGACTACTCACGCGCAGGCGTCTTGCAAGGGTAAGTCATGATTGTGCCGCGTGCCTTTGCGCTTGTTTTGAAAGAGCTGGTGAAACGATGGAGCTAGAGGGATCCGTGAAGATGACGCAGAGATTGTAACTTGGAAGCGATTAAGATAGATTACGAATAAACCTGTCACTGAGAAGAATCAGCCGGGGGACGGGCCCACGTAAAGTGGATTGCGCTTGAAGCGTACCCGTGAGTAAACATACTGTGCGTTAACAAGAAGTGGAACAGCTCTGTTTGTGGGAGGGTGCGTGACTGTCCAAGTCGGTGGTGTGCGCGCTTTTGTTACAGTGTCGTAGACAATAATGGCGAGCGTATTGAAGTGGTCCAGCAGTCGTCTTTGTAGCACTACGAGTCGACACAAGGGCAGTCATTATGTCTTTCATTGGGGTGACGTAGCCAGCTCACCGCATCGGGAAATTGAACGAAACCTGATATCGCACACCATCGTTGCCCATTAGTCATCTGGTGTCCGTCTGATCACTACTGTGCATGCACCGGTGGATACCACTGACTGATCATCATCTCTTCGTATTGACTACCAGCAGACTTGAGCTCTAGAGAGGCGAGTGGATTGACAACGACTACATCACAGCAACCTCCATCGTGTAACAACGGCAGCATCATGGCGACTTCATCAACCACGACAAGCACAGCATCGTCCTGTGGTGAGTCCTGATCTTCATCCATCTATCCATCGATCATTGCCGGACACCATTGCTCGTCTTGTATTTTGCTATCGCTTCATCCCATCTTGCATTCTGTCACATTAATTACGTGGCCTACTAATTACATGTTAATCCTTTCGATTTATCATACTTCACAAACGTATCTCCCAAGCGATCTAAAAGGCCCATGCCGCTGTTTCTCACTGCGATGCGTCCGTTGGCTGATCGAATTGCAGTTGCCTGTTTGTAGAAAGTCAGCTAATCTCTTTTGTAGCTTGCCTCGGTAAGATTGAAGAGGCCCTCCATATGCAACGGTTTTTCTCGAGTGTATCGCTCGTATAGGTTGATTGAAAGGCATTTGGCCTCTCAAATCCGCCATCCCACACGTTTTATCTTGGATTTTTAGACTGTATCCTTCTATTGTTGAGGTCTCGTGTCTCAACTTTATAGCTAAGCGTTGACAGTGACATGTTGGTTACATCGATTACCACTTGTCCAGCCCGATAGGCCTTTTTGCGTTGTCGATCTGCTAATCGCAACTGATCCCATTCTCGTACTTTAATCTCAAGTTGTTGAGCCAGCAATAAAAGCTTAGTCTGTCGCTTAAAGTTTTCCGCTTGGCAAGCTATTAAGACCAACAATGCAACTGTACAGCCGACGCTGCGTGACCAGATTTATCGACATTGTATCGAAAGAGAGGGACGTAAACAGCAGCAGGCGATGGGCCTGTATTGCAATCAATGCATTCCTAAAGTCGACGGCCACCGACATGCATTGAACTGCTGGTGATGTCGGCATCACAAAGGGTCTTGCGACATTTGTAACTAACAGGGAAAAATCAATAACAGGATATAATCTGTTCATTAATTACTTAACCAGATTTATCTTTCTATATTACACATTTATCAAGTTGGTTAATTTCTACAATATTTCCAATAGACGTTCGATCCAGGGGCTCAGTTGTCAAGGGGCTCTAAGTAGCTGACGGATCAGTTGGTTAATTGGCTTTCGGCAAACAGTGATAGACAATCATGAGCCACAGCGGCCTATTCCTGCTCAGTCGGAATACAACAAGCAGCGTCAAACACCTAAAGACTCATTTCATGACACATAACAGGCAACAGTTACAAACATGTCATATTAAAAGTTCAATTTAATAAATGTCGACCTATACTGGCTTGCTTGGCGTAGATGTTGCTCAGATTAACCGCTATAAAATGCCTTAGAAAATGGAAGTCAAAATAATTTAGATATTCAAAGACTTGACTCGGTCCGATGTACAACGTTCAAATTATCCATGCCTTTTATGGTAATGTTTAGAATGCTGCAAACGTTACGTTTGAATGATGCCGATTCGTTTTCCTATAAAACAGACCAGAAATGCCTTTCCGCGCTCTTGCTCGAATCAGGCAACTCTTGGCAAGGATGAATAGATACGAATCCCAAAAAGATTTCCCTTGTTTCTCCTCTGAACCATCTGAGTTTTCAAAGTCGTTTGATTGAGTGTGAATTTGACTCGCTTTCAGAGATTTTGAAGTGTTCTCTAATTAGGAATAATCTGATCGAAAGTGTGATAAGAGAAGATTATCAGTTGATCAATTCATCACTCGATGACAGGACTCGTACTTGTCACCTCTAAATTGAAACGAGCAGACGAAATTGATCTTCATTATCTGTCGTATTACTCCTACTTAAATTAATTGTACACAAACAGCAGACAGCAGACGTCCTTATGAAGGACGCCGCGACGTTTAGACGTCGTAGGAGGACCGTAATAATGTTATGAGAGAGGCTAAAATCGTCCTAGGAACGTCGGGACAAAATTCTGCGAACGTCACAAAGACGCTCGACGCGTTAGCTATTTATAGATTGATTACTTTCCGCTAGGGTAGTGCACGCCAGAAGGCTAATGACAAGAACCAGCGAAATGTGATCGTAAAAACATCAATTTAGGATACGACAGACGGCAGTATACACGTACCACTGATGCTGATTTGTTCATCTGTACATTGGCCTTCTCTCCATTCACGACCCTCCACACCAATTAGCGAAGTATCTTCACCAATATCAATTACTTTCAGAAGAGTTTCAAAAATCAACACAACTGAATATTGTACTGTTCACTTTCGTTTCTTTGAAGTTACCGTTGTTTGCGTGTTCAAATTGTCTCCATTCGTGTATCGACTCAACGAGCAGGAATCGAGATTTCTTTTCATCTCAGCGAATCATGGAAAATGCTACTAAATATCATTAAGATGTCTGAACCAACTACAAGGAAAAACTATAGATCAAATTAGTAAGATGGCTTTGTAAATACGAGTAAATAAACATTCCTCGGAGTTTAGCATTTAGCTTGTCGTGTTCGCAATCAATCTCTTACATGGTAAACAATTCATAATCACGGGGACTATCATACGCAAGAATCTTAAAGTCATTTCAACTTTAAATAATTTCTATCGAAGGGTAACTGTTTGCGCTGAGTCATTAAACTGAGAATATTCTCTCAGCGTTTCTATGTATTCGTGTTCTTAGTTTATTTATCCGAGCATATCTCGTCACATTTTGCTCTTGTTACTAACACGGAATGAAATAATATTAATTATATTACATCGTACATACTCTGGGATAGTTGTGGGTTATAAGCAAGGTCTGTGCCACGGAGAATACAATATATCGTTTTTCTTTTACTCGTATTTGCAGGAATGCTTCGGAAGCACCGACGAGAAAGAACGACATATTCCAAGAGTCAGCTTGAGCTTCTAGAATGTCTCTTCTCGAAGACCCACTATCCCGATGTGTTTATGCGAGAAGATGTCGCCAAACAGATTGGTCTGCCGGAATCAAGAGTCCAGGTATAACAATAGTCAGCTGATCCGAATTATAGGCCATGCTGTTACTTCGAGCGACAGAGCAACAACTCGTTAATTACACTTGCCCTGAAGTCAATGGGAATTTCTAGGATAGCTGAGGAACATGGGGTGGCGCCAATGGGGGCTAGTGAGGGTGTATACCCCTTCCAGGGATGATTCTTACCCTTACAGAAACTAATTCTAATTTTCTTGCTGAATGTAGACAACTACATATAAGAATTTAGCTTCTGGATTTGTAATTTATTGAACAATAAAATTGTTGATTCGATTTCTGATCGGAGAGCGCAGCTTTGCTTCTGAGAGGTTCTGTTTCAAGTGTGTATCAACAACATGATTTACTGAACATAAGTTTTCTTTAGGGGGTCGAATCAGTCGATGCAGAAACTCTCAGCTGTCATAATTTATCTTCACAGAAATTATTATATAGATTATAGTAATTAGGTAGGTACATTCTATTAATTCATTGTATTTCAATGAATGGTAATCTAGTAATTATCAGTGCAGTTACTGTTTGCGTAAGGCTTTTATTATTGTTCTATGGAATACTTCGCATTTTAAATACTTATTATACTGTACATCAGCTCGAAGATTAATATGACGCTAGTTTAATTCAACTTACCTACTAACCTCACATACAGTATGCTCCATGTTAATTGCCCCTTTATAGATTTGTATGGGATGAAAATATGACAAGTGCTGTGAATTAAAAGGATTCTTGCATAACGCCAGATGGTGTCCAGACAAACTCTACAGTAGACAATTTTCACTTGACAGTAATTTATGATAATTATGCTGCTGTGTCTTTGAGTTATGTCCCTTTGCCAATCATGTGAGGCTTCACGATCAGTACTTTTTATCATTGTAAGAACAGCCCGAAAAAACTTTATTGCTTTACCCCCTGGAACTAAGATTAATAAATTAAATTATCGCAATCGTCTTCGGGAATGTCTACAAATTAGAGCTTTGAATGAACGAAAGAAAAAACGAGACGGGTGTAATAAATGAACTGTTTGTCAGATGAATCCGTATTTAATGTGTGACTGGTGATTAAACTTTGTACACCCCATGGTCCCTGCCACATGCTTCAAGATAACATGTAATGGCACTGTATATGTCGCGTGCTTCGCGTGGGGAAATTTAAAAAACGATTTGCCGCCATGTCAAAGACTTTGAATGATATTCTTTGTTCGTGTTCAATTTTTAGATTTGGTTTAAGAATCGACGTGCAAAGTTTCGACAGCGGGCGAATAAACTTGATCACGCGAAGGAAAGGAAACGGCAGATGATGGCTTTCCCTGGTCTTTATCCAACCACGAACGAAATGGCCCAACGAAATTATTGGTACGGTTGCAGCCAAGCACAGCCAACCGTCCCGCAGTTTTGCAAGTCACAATTCCTATCACCTCAACAGAGATTGAACGAGAACAAATCGAGAGTTCTCCATAACACGGACTATTTCGGAGGGCAACAGCCCACGTATCTTCCAAACGGTCATTCAACCCAGGTTAACCGCGGTCATTATGATCCGTGTAGCTACATGCCACTTGAAACTCCATCTTATTCGAATGCAGTGAACTACGAAGCAGACCCACAGTATTATTACAATAACTACAATTAAAAGCAGCAGTCAACGTGAAACCACTGGAGATCGTTACATCACGCGATCTGAGACTGAAAAAACACAGGTTCTACCATCAATACATATATCGTTCAGCGTCGCTTGTCTAACAACACGACGTTATGACTGCGTAAATTTCGCTCTTTCCATCAATGGACACAGATCAATATTCCCTCTCTGATCGAAGAGGAGAGGATTGCCTAGCAATCAGTTGTAATTAACGATCGGATGGTGGCCATGGAGAAATGACGAAAACGAGGTTGATTGTAATAAATGCTGATTGAAGTATCAGCCTCGTCTTACAGTAACAACCTTTCTCGTTGCGTCTGATTGTTAATTCTCCGTACTTTTTCTTCTCTAACTAAAGAGTTTCAAATGTAAACAATACTCCGCATCTGATTAACAGATATGATACTCTGTATTCTAATATATTAATAACATGCAATAATTATCTCTTGCCTTTTAATTAGTAGATTGCTTCTGACAGCAGCATATAATACCGATTATATATAGAATGAGCTGTAGATAGTAATTTCTAAATTAGGCTAAAACTAAAAATCATCATTATGATTTCCGAGGCGTAAATCAAGTGGATTGTAAATGAGATTTGAAGCCCCGTAGAAAGAGAATCGAATAGCAAGAACGAATTCCAGACACGGACGAAACGGATGCGAAACAATCATCATCATCAATCAATCAATTTATTTATTTATTACTCGTATTCAGCTGAAGTACATATATGCAATCAGTTGCCAATAAATGGCACGTTTCACAGAATGATGAGTTCTAAGATTATAATATAAAATGGTTAAAAACTAGCATAAGCAACGGGATAAAATCAATTTGAAAAAAAAAACATGTGTTAAAAAGGATATAAAAAGGGAGACAGAGAGACACATTATAAATGCCGAATTAAAAAATAGTCATTGTGTACCGTCGCTTCAATCGATTACTTCGCCTAGGTTTATAGCATTGACGCTCTTTTTAAACGATTTCTTGCTGCTGCTGGCGCAAATGTTGGGGTTCATCTTGAGGATCGAATTGTATGATTTTGGGGCTATACGTTATATATATATATACAATAGCGTATGGCATATATAAATGTATTCACTGGAATAGAAGCTTCCATCCTATTTAGTATATTTAGCATATGTAGCAATTACAATGTTCTATTATTCACGCCAAGATCATTTTCTATTACATTGACCTCGGTTTGCCGAACAATTATAAATCGGGTAATCTCGTTTTTGAATCGATCGAAGTCAAGGATGAGAAAGCATAGCTGCATAAATCTATCTGGTTAACTGATTGCTGTAAAGTTCCTCTAATTCTAATATAAAACATGCACACATATTTACACATATATCTAAAGATTAAATGTTCACTCAGACAGTCGGATGTAGAAGTTGTTCCAAAAATGCTTGCAACATTGTTGTTCTGAACGGCGATGGATGGAGAGTCGTTTGAGATGATAGAAATGGGATCTTTCTTCTCCCGTGGCCTAGATCAGTCGCTTTGTAATCTCAAACTGAAGTTAGGTAAAACAGAAATCATGTTAGCTACATCCTATCCCTGGAGGATTGAATTTATTGGCAAATATCTAATCATACTTTGCCCTCTCTGCAAGATGCTTGATTGGGGAAAGTTACAATATCTGCTTTGAACATCTTTATTTCAAATTGATACATACAGTATAATCGGACCAAAACAGAATATATAAAAGATATCTAAAAGGAACTAAATTTAAGAATATGCTACGTGA
>OFHS01000736.1:0-36101 GCA_900245855.1 Calvadosia cruxmelitensis
AACCTGAATACATACTTGCCAGAGTGCTGATAGAGCTTCTGGAGGCCCAAAATTTGAAAAATTTTCCCGGGGGGCATGCCCCCGGACCCCCCTAGTGGTCGAGGCTTCGCCCCGCGGGGAGTCTGAGCACCCCTCAGATTTTAGGCTGAATCCGCCCCTGGTTATTAGTATTATAACGATAATCCAGGAACCCGTTGATTAAGAAGGCAAGCAGCCAGACAAGATAAGCGTGTCATTTAGTTGATGTCTGGCAATCATTCTGACTCAAGGTCACACTTCGACATACAGGTAATAACCAGGTGATCACGTGATCATCCTGCGCATGCGTGCAATACATTACACAAATATGTTTGCCTACGATCATTACACTTTGCATGAATTTCCACTCTGGTAATAAAATAATTCATAAAGAACTTTGCATTTTATAGTACAATGAAACCTGTCTATAACTGTCACCTCTGGGACCTGAAAGAAATGACCTTTATAGACAGGTGGCCTTTCTGTCCTGGTTGATTTCTATAGAAAGTGTCATCTTGGGGTTATGAAGAGTGGCCTTTATACACAGGTGGCCTTTCTGTCCAGGTTGATTTCTATAGAAAGTGTCATGTTGGGGTTATGAAGAATGTTATACACAGGTGGCTGCTCTACAGAGGTGGACACTGATACAGGTTTGACTGTATTGCCCTGATCCTTTATGCAGAACTGAAACGGTTAGTTCACAAAACGATCCTAGCTAGATCTGATAACACATACCTAATACCATCCACACTGCAAATCTGATCCAGGTGAGTTTCTTCAGGCCAAAGATAAGATAGATGTTGAAAAACAAAGCTGTGATAGGGAGGAATGGCATCAGAGGTACGTTGAAGTAGAAACGCTGAGGATTTTGCGGTTGAATGTAAATGAAAATAGTTGTTGCAATCAAGGCCACACACACGCACAATAGAGGAAGAATGACGGCCAGTGAACCGCTAGTCAATTCATCTTGCAAGAAAGAAAGCGTGGCTGTAATGGCAAACAGCTCAATGAATATTAAGATGACAGCTATCCCCACGCGGAATGATGTTCTCTTTGTTGGGCCGTCAGATGGAAAATTGACTGGCCGTATCAGCAGGGGAGTATCTGAAATAAGCAAGAAATATGACCTTGTATAATCTTTAAACATCTGCAAGTGAGTCTTCCTAATCTATGATGCGTGGTTTGGTTAAGTGGCTTGCATGTTACCACAGTGTAAACTATGGACTACTGCAAATGTCTAGCTTACATACACTTTAGCACTACGTCAACGGCATCGACGGCCAGGTCACGTCAAGCACCTTCTGTTTTGAACGCCATTGGTGCCAAATTTGATTTCAGCTCGCCACACAAAGGCATGCAGCGAAAGTGATTCATTTCCAGAGTCGGGCTTTTGTATAAATTCAAGTAAAACTTGTTAATATTTAAAATTATTAATATTTAATCGTTTAGAGCTCACTTGGAATCAAACTGCCAACGGAAACTAGTGAAAATAAGACACTAGGATGTCAGAGATCAATGTGCAAGAACGAACTGTGACCAAAGTCAACAGCTCACGCTGTTTATACGGTGCTAAAACTCAGCAGTGTTTTGAGTACATCATAACATGATATGATTACCATAATCTGGAGATGAAAGCCACAGGGAATGGGCTAGCGACAAATAATTAGCCATATGATTACTATTCTGAGAAATGAAGCTACCTTCCGTTGGGTTTTCCATGTCTTCTAATCCAGTCACAATCGAAGGGCTTTTGCTGATTGGTTTTGCAGGAGAGTATCGCTGTAGGAGCACGCAAGTTGTGACAATCGTGTAAGCCAGTAATGTTCCTATGGAAACCATTTCTATGAGGTCTTGCAATTGAAGAACCAATGCAAATGTCGCTGTTGAAGAAAGATACATTGCTACATACCATATAACCTATTAATAATTTAATATCATCTCCAATAATTTCACACCTTAGTTATTGTCATAGAAACTGAAATTTTACTGCACAGTTCATAAGGCTAAGCTTCTCTATCAAACTATCTTACACTTAGACCATTGATCCTATTCTTTGTAGCGCCCTGATTGGCTAACATGTTATTGCATATGTCATGTGAGATTGAGCATCTGTAATCTTCAACTTGTACTATGCAGCTGTTCTTCTGTGAATATATCTGTTCCTGAATCCATGAGCACTCAGCTTAGTTGTGTGTATTTTACATTCATTACATCTTGGAGAGCATTCTTCTCCTCAAATCTACTTATAATATCAGATTTAATAAGGTACAGTGAACCTGTCTATAATGGTCACCTTCGACACTAGAGGAAAATGGCCCTCATAGACAGGTGGCCTTTCTGTCCAGGTTGATTTCTACAGAAAGTGTCATGTTGGGATTACGAAGAGTGGCCTTTATACACAGGTGGCTGCTCTATAGAGGTGGCTACTAACGTGTTTGACTGTAATAAATAGAGGTACGTGTCTGCAGCAAACCTGAGAGAAGTCCAGCGATGATGGTTGACACAAGCGGAACACCTGTCCTTGGGTAGACGTAGCTGCAGAAGGAGAAGATGAGCCCATCATCGGCCATGGCGTAAAGCAATCGAGGCATGGGCACCAAGGCAACAACAATTGTTCCTGTGAGTCCAATCAAGGCACCAGTGCTGATTATATACTTGGCCGCATTCAGATTGTTTTGATCGAATGCAGTTGCTAAGGCGGCGTCACCCTGTAGCTTGTTGTAAGGGACCATCAATGTCAGGACTCCAGATACCCCGAAGTATGCCAAGAAGCAGACGCCTTAAAATAAGAAAGACAATATTATCAATAAATAGACACGTGTTGAACAGCATTTTTAAGTGACACAATAATGTTGCATGATTTTGCAATATCAAATTATTGACTGATTGATATCCTAATCAAGTAATCATATTATGCTGATAATGAATTTATTGTAATATTTATCACTTTAGAGCTATTCGACAAGGTGAACCTTTTCAGCATTTCCTACATAACAAACCCTCTTCCAACGCCACATGAGTGGTAAATGAACAGAAGAGGCAACAGAATTGCATGACAATATCTTACTTGTAGTTGTTATGATACCAATTGGTATTGATTTGCTTGGCGTTTTGGCTTCCTCTCCTGTCGTTGCTATGATATCGAACCCAATGAAGGCAAAGAAACATCGGGATGCTCCAGCGATCACCCCGTTGAGTCCAAATGGAGCAAATGGCTTCCAATTCTTCAGGTCAGCATAGAACAGTCCCATCGTTATGAGCATGATGATTACCAGGACATTTGTAAATGTGCAAATGTTGTTGATTCTGGCTGAGTTCTTCACACCAAATGATAACATGATGGTGACTAGTATCACCACGCCAAAAGCAACAAAGTCCAAGTACGTCGCAGATAAACCAGGAACATGAACGACGCCTATCGATTTTATGAAAAAGTCCTTGATTGCATATCCAACCAAGGAATCAAAGTATGCACTTAGTCCTCTTGCTACCGCTGCAGAACCAATGACATACTCGAGCACAAGATTCCAACCAACAACAAAGGCAATGAACTCTCCGACTGTGATGTAGGCATAGAAGTATGCTGAACCTGCTTTAGGAACACGAGCTCCAAATTCAGCATAGCAAAGCCCCGACAGAGTAGACGCCAATGCAGCAATGAAGAAGGACAAAACGATACTTGGACCAGCTAAATTACGTGCAATGTCACCCGTTAAGACGTATACACCCGACCCAAGAGTACTGCCAATGCCAACCAGAGCCAAGTCAAATGTCGACAGACAACGACGTAACTTTGTCTCCAGTACAGAGCTGCTTGATGAGATGACTTTCTTACGGATGGTGGCTTGGAGCACTGTTTTGGCGCCATGTGCTATGCACCCTCCAAGCTCAGTCATGATTCCTGCAACACAGTTTGTAAATTTGAATTAGATTTACAAGAATTTTCAGTTGTATATTGTCGAGCGTTGTTTATTCTATTATACGTGTACAATGTACAATGAAACCTGTATTAACGACAACCTCTATAGAGCAGCCACCTGTGTATAAAGGCCACTCTTCGTAATCACAAAATGATACTTTATATAAAAATCAACCTGGACAGAAAGGCCACCTGTCTATAAAGGTTATTTAACTCAGATTCTAAAGGTGACCATTAAAGACGGGTTTGATGCTTCACTGGCCGTCCGCTGTGTTGACAAAATCCTTCAGACTGAAGGGTGTTCTGCAGTTCTGAAAGATCTTGCAAGAGAACATGCCCCTGGATCCCCCTAGCTAGTACGGGTGCCTTCAGCACCTGGGGCCCCGCCCCGGAATCTATGACTTGGTTATCTGAAATCCTAGATCTGCCCCTGTTGATATGCCATGCCTGTTACCTGTAATTGTTCATTGTTTGGTTGTCTGTCAAGATTTACATAATCAATTGATTAATTGTACATTTGCAAGCCAGACCATCTGCCTGCAAGCACCTCTGTCCTGAATCCGGGCTGAGCATGGTCAATTACTAATGACCGTAGTCTTCACCTATTCACAATTCTTCTAGTTATTAAAATTAAAATCATGCCCAAACAGTCCAGATAATACCGTCAGAAGACGAGTGAAAAGCAATGCAGGAGGATAATGAAATGAACGGGAAACAATAAAACAAATTGCAGCAGGCTGAGATGCGTGCACAGATTTCTCGCCGTGCGCACCTTGCGTTAAAAAAACAAAGCAACAACAACAAAAAACATGTCATTCTCTCATCTGTGACAGACTGCCTTAAACAACCATGCTTCAATCGAGACGCACGCCGACAGAGTAACAAACAAACTGAACAACTAAATGTGATCTTACCTGGGATTACCACGAGCAAAGAGAAAAGAAGTCAGTCGGCAGAACTCTGGCAAGGTCACTGCTGCCTCTTGCATCTCACGTGACAAACCTGAGCGGCTCAATGCCAAACATTCACAGACAGCCCCATTCGGCCTTTGTTGTACATCAAAATGACAGACAATGCGGACAGCACAGGCGTGACACCGCGAATGACACGTCAGGTTTGCTTGTACTGGTAACATACTGTGATGCAGCGAGAAAAGATAACGGCGTCAGTTATGAAAGTATAAAATTAAACCTCTGCTATGAAATTATGAAATATATGTATATGAAATTGAATTTTGACGGAACGATCGGCTCCAGATACTTTTCGTTTCCAATTGTCATTCTTGTAAACCCCGCCACATTGAATCAATGCAAGCACTCCAAGAAACGAAACGGATGAGATTACAAGCAAGGTGCTTCGTGGAGATACTATTATTTGATAAAGATATTGGATGTGGCCTTTACATATCTTGGCACTCTGCTTGGCCATAATGCTATGCCATTTCTCAGCATTTGCCTCCAACAGTAAAGCACGATTACAATACATCATTTTATTGCGTATTTTTCAGACTAATTTAATTTCTAAAATTGTTGACTGGTAATTAAAATGATAAATGTATTTTTCACGTAAGAAGAGCAAATAGGTGTCAGAGAAATTAGAAGGTACTATCAAGGGGTGTTAACCGTGTTATCATCTGGTGAGCTGGTGAGCACAAGGCAACTTGAATGTGGGGCGCAGACATAATGCTCGATTGTGAAATGTGCCTCTGAGACAATAGAAGCAGTGCAAGTTAAAACAAAGGACTCCATCCATAAAGCGATCTGATTGGTCACGCCTTCAATGCAATGGCAAAATGTGTGATTGTCAAGGTGACTGTGGACATATCACGTGATGGACGATCGATGTTGATTGGTTCATAAGCTGTCCACTATTGTGCTCATGATGAAACTTACAGACCCAAGCACATGGCGCAGAGGTCAGTTTTCTGAGAGAAGGGTTGAGTCGCCAGATAGTTGCGTTCAGACAGCGTACGTGGTTTTTAGCAACACTTTGGACATTATCGTATAATGAGCTCCTTGTTGTGGTCCAGGACATGTCGTCTGCAACCAGGTGGATTGCAAAGGTGAGATAAATGATCTAAAGAGACGAAATATTTGGAAATGCGCAGCTACAACAGAGCACGAGTAATCTCATTTGTCTGATATTCTGCTGGTTGTCGGGAACTTGCGTGGCAATCTTCCTAGCAACCGTTCTCGTACCCATGAAGTCACTTTGACCTTTCTACGGTTGATCTTGAACAAACAAAACTGGTGGCTGTAGTCCTATCATATTCAGTACCCTCCGCCAGGCCGGAACTCTGTGTGTTATTTTTGTTGTGACACATACGTGTTATTGTCCGTTGCATTGTGAGGCCGTGTGAGTTGACTTTGCTTGCTGTTCGATCTTCGATTGCCACGTGCTCTCTTTGCTGATGAACTCCAAGCTCTTTTGTTGCTCTCATTTGCGTTGTTGTCTGGTGTCATGGTTGGGTGGTCATCGGTGCCACGCCTCTTCGTGCTGCCATTGTTTGATGAAGTGATGCGACTCACCACCAGCTTTCTACTTGTCCGACGAAATTTCTTTCTTGTGAGAAATTTTCCAAATTTTGAAATAGGATTGTTTTCATTTTTCATTTTCCATATAATTATTTGTTTATCTCTAAGGAAAATGTGTGTCTAATCAGTTGTCGCGATTTGAGGAGTTTGATCTCATTGCCCACAGTATTTTAATGGACAAGCCAAATGTAGAAATGCAATAGTTGATGCTTGAAGTGGATTTAGTCCTATTTTCACAGTAGGATGCAGCATACTGCTTTTAAAGACCGTGCTTTGTCATCCGATAAAACCATCCTCCCAGACAGACATAAACATGTCACAAAAAGTCAATAGATTGGCGAAGTCCTGGCTGTGCAGTTTAATGGATTTCCACTCTAGGGTGTATGTAGAGGCTGGGAAAAGCAATCATTGCTTCACATAGTTTGGCCGACGAAACACAATTAAACTGCATTCCTGTTTCGCATATGCCGTCAGCGTCATCTGCCGTAGTTCTACGGTGTGATGATCATGGGGTTGTTGTAGCCAAGAGCAAGACGCAGAACCTGGTCATAGATCTGATTGATCTGGCCAGAGAGCGTATCGACCAAGAACTAACCTTCAAATGCACCAAGGTTCACATTAGAGTGGTGCAAACACAACAACATGGCAGTCAACAAAGAAATAGCTATGTGCAATTGTCCATGCTACTAATACTTGTCAAAAAGGAACGTTGCTACAGAAATGCTTTGATTTATTCATGGTGAAGATTGGTGACACTGTTCTGGGTTGCAAAGACAAGGAACAATACTCAGAAGTACATTAGATCTAGACCTCAACATGGAAAGAACACATCAAAACTGACACCAGCACGGTCAACATCCATCTTGGACTGCTTTGAACAGCTATTTGTGGCCTTTCTTATACCAACATGAAAAGAAAAATGTTTTAAAGTCAAACCTGTATTAGCGACCACCTCGACAGAGCAGCCATCTATATCTATATTTCACAAACGTCTGTCTGTCTGTCTGTCTGTCTGTTTGTTTGTTTGTTTGTTTGTTTGTTTGTTTGTTTGTTTGTTTGTTTGTTTGTTTGTTTGTCTGTGTGATCAAAACCCGGCACCGGCCACTCATTAGCAAGTATGGATTTGACTAACTCTGGGAAACAACAAGGCTCTGGTTGTGCACGGTTTCTGAAACACACCGCACTGTGCCAACGCTCAAACTAGGTCAAAGTTGATTAGTACAAATTCATGTAGAATCTAACGGAGCCATTTTTCAAAAAGGTCACCCTGAAGCCGATTTATATTTGTTGCAAATTTGACATAATTATTGCTGTGGAATGGGCACCTTGAATCTGCCTTGCTTGCAATAGCAAACCCTTGAACAATTCGAAAGAATCGATTTCAGTCTCTTGGGAGCCGTAGTTGGGCTGAAAAACAATGCACATCATTCAACGCTGGCTGAATCTGCGTATACCAGGTCAGACCAGCTATTGATATGATTTTTAATTTGTTCTTAAAGTTGATTTTACTATGTTCAGGTAGGAGATACAGTTTTATGGGCTAAAACGGAGAACTGTGATTTGTATTGGACTACTTAACCTCCTCCCAAATGCGAAGCAACGACGCTGGACACAGCTGCGTTAGCAGCGCGGACCAGCTAGTCTGTGTACAAAAGGCCACTTTTCATAACCCCAAAATTACACTTTCTATTGAAATTAACCTGGAAAGAAATGCCATCTGGCACCTGTCTATCAAGGTCATTTTCGTCAGGTCCCACAGGTGACCATCATTGACATGTTTCATTGTGCTAATCCCTATAAACAATGAGCTTCAGAATAAGTCACTACCGTTTGTAAAAGGCTACCTTAGATCAGTGGTCACTTAAGAATGGCTTGACTGTAGATTTGTTTGTTTATTTCCTCCATGACCAACTCAATGCGTATGGTGTGCCTGTGTGATCATTTCGTTAATACGCATTCTGTTCTCAACAGATTCCACCATCTTGTGCGAAATGTAGCCAGCCTTCCTGCCAATGAGCCAGCGACTGATTTATCCAACCCTGATGTGCGGGCACAACTCAATGCCGCTTTGGACAAAATACATTCCAACTTGGAGAATATACCAGTGGTCGTTGGTGGCAAGCAAATCTTCACGGACGATTCACACTTCCAAGTTGCAGTAAGCACCAATATTAAAGCTCAATGTAAACTGTCTTGGCACACTGTCTGGCAAAGTGCAACATGTGATGCGTTGAATTGTTCTGTTGCAGCCGTATGATCATCAGAGGAAAATTGCCAAATATCACTATGCTGACAAGGTAACAGGATCTCGCCAAGGAACCAATGCGAGGCATTCCTTATTCAGTTTAGATAGTTGCAAGGAGTCTGATGACAATGTTCTATAGTAGCCTTGTAGTGGCTGACGTGCGGTCTGTGTGAACTCAATGTCGTCATTTTGTAGCCACATGATTGTAAGAATATGTAGCCGTGTCTTCCTGTAATCATCCTCTTTGCCGTCTGTACTTCGTCGTATCAACAACTCTGTCCGTCCTCGTATCTACGCTGTGTCTCACGACATAGAGCTCTGGCACCAACGAACATATGTACTCCTTGGAACTCTGCCATCTCTCCCTGTCGTGGGACCAGCAACCTATCTATCAAATATATATTACTGTGGAATGTCAAAGTCTTGCAACTCGTCTTTCGTCTTCCACAAATGGTGACCCCGACCACACGAATGCACTACCACCAGAGCAGCATTACTTCGCCTTTCAGCATGCATTCCCAGAGTCTTCTACCGCCACAACACGATGCCGTTGGTCCTCCTGGATTTATTGCTGTTTGTTGCCGTTGTTTCTTGTTTGCCCTGTCGCTGTCGAAGTTCATCTCGTCACGTCTTACTCGTCGCCATTTTGAAGTTGTCTTCCATCCTACTGTCAAATTTCCGTTTCATCGTTCGTCACTTCCTGGTGTCATCGTTACTGTTTCCCTCGCGTCACCACTACACTTCACACACTTCAACGGTTGGACTTGTGAAAATGGGACTCCGTCTCCGTTGGGGGGACGTGTGTAGTGGCTGACGCGCGGTCTGTGTGCACTCAATGTCGTCATTTTGTAGTCGCGTGATTGTAAGAATATGTAACCGTGTCTTCCTGTAATCATCCTCTTTGCCGTCTGTACTTCGTCGTATCAACAACTCTGTCCGTCCTCGTATCTACGCTGTGTCTCACGACATAGAGCTCTGGCACCAACGACCATATGTACTCCTTGGAACTCTGCCATCTCTCCGTCGTGGGACCAGCAACCTATCTATCAAATATATATTACTGTGGAATGTCAAAGTCTTGCAACTCGTCTTTCGTCTTCCACAGCCTTGCATAAGCCTTTGTATAAGAACATATCGCCAAATGTGGTTATCTAGACCTGGCATACCAGGAATGCCATCAACAAGATTGCTTGCGCTAAGGATTGAGTTGTTAGGCCTAGTTTTGCACATCAAACTACCATTATTGCGCATCGTGACATGACAGTGTTTTGCACCAATGATGCCATGTGGTATGCTCTATGTGGATGTTGGCATGGTTACTAGATCGTACATGTTTGTTACGTGTTATTGCAATCCTGTTTTTCTGTTATTTTTAATCCATTTTGTAGGCCTAAAGCACGTGCCTCTGTTATGTGAAACACGATGTTTGCGGCATGTGGGCAAAAAGCTTGTTGTGTGTACAGTTTGATGATTTTATCGTCGTTTATACCCTGAAGACACATTATATTAAGAGCGACATTGAGGATATGATTTGATGGTCCACTGTCTCTGATCCTCATGCATGTGGTCTTGTTTTGTTTTTGACGCCCTACAGGCGTGGTTACAGGCGTGGTTGTGGTTGCAGTGTCATGCTGGCTAGCCCCTTCTCTGTAGTCAATTACCTGATTTGCAATTTCAGGCGATACTGGAAGATGCTATTGAGGGAGCAATCAAAGCACGGGAAAACTGGGAGAAAATGCCCATTAATCATAGGTGAATGCCTTGTAATTTGATATCAGTAAATGCTTACCTGTCCTTGTTATTCTCGACATTGAACAGGGTCGCAAACACCATGTTTTGAGTGCAATCCTGTTAGGTTGTTTCAATTTGTCATGCATGATTGCTGTCGGTGATCAAGTGTCATGTCAACACATGCTTAATTAAGCCTTGTCTGTAATAGTGAGCTAAATGTATCCTTTAATTTTGATGCATGCAATCATATTAATAAACTTTTTTTGATCTTGTCAGGTCGGCCATCATGTTGCGAGCTGCTGATTTAATTGCAACGAAATACAGATACGAAACGTTGGCTGCGACAATGATGTCCCAGGTCAGTGCTGCATTTGTTTCAATTTTGCGATCGATGCGAGACCTGGCACTGCCGCCACTCTGAAATGTTCACTGTGTAATCAGGGTAACTAAAAAAAACAATGGTTTGCCTTCCCTTTGAGCCACCGAGAAGTAAAACCACATTTATAAAATGGGAATGCCACAAGATCATGAATGACCAACCACTGATACAAACCATCTTCTTCCCCTTTGGGCTCATCTCAACAATTACACTGTGTGCTTGTTAGCGGCTATGATTATTTAAGGCGTTATTTCTTAATTATTCAAAGTGTTGCTGTTGATGTTTTCTTGCAAGGCCTTATATGGCAGAGGCGATGTCATCTAGGTTTGATTGTTGATACATTTTGACCAATTTTATCGTCTTTTGTCCGGTGATGTAGGCAAAGAACCCGTTGCAGGCTGATATTGATTCAGTTGCAGAAACTATTGACTTCCTGAAATTCAATGTCAGCTATGCTAAGGTAAGAATTGTAAAATGTGACATCCGCTGTTGAACATTTGATAGATGACGTCACTTTTGTCATAATTCTGCTTGACAATTTTGACTTGAGATTGTCTGATTGGTCAAACTGGCTTCGGCATTAAATTTGTCGTAATAGCAATGGTGTTGTTCTTGCTCAGGACATTTACAGAAATCCGCCGCCACTGCACCAACCTGATGGCATCATAAATTCGTTTGAATATCGAGGCCTTGAGGTAAATCAACAATCGTATCGTCTATCATTTCTCCTTGTTACACCTTGTGTGCAGAAGCGTTATTTTGGGATCTCTGGTATGTTGAGTAACAATGACACATTTTTCTGATTGCAGGGATTTGTTGCGGCAATTAGCCCGTTTAATTTCACAGCCATTGGCGCCAATCTGTCGACTGCTGCACCGCTTATGGGGAATGTCGTGTTGTGGAAGCCAACTGAGACGGCCATGCTGTCTGCATGGTGGTTCTACAAGGTGCTCTTGGAAAGTGGATTGCCAGACAGTAAGTAGATATCTGATAGGCAATAGGCCTGCAGTAGAACCTGCTGGTTACGGTACTTTTTCGAATTTACATGAAATAATTAACCATTACCAGGGACCAAGAAATACAATGATTACCTTCCGTGGAGACTTCATAGTCCCACACTACAAAACATGACTAGTAAAGAGATCCATAGCATGCATTTTGCAAAGATGTTCAATAAACTCAATAATTCAGACATAATGACACGTGTCAACTGCCGTTGCTAAACATGAAAGGACAGGCTGGATGCAATTAACTTAGTAAACATCTACAATGAACAATGTAAATATTGACGTAAACACATGTTACATAATTAGCAATATTAATTAACATAATTATGTATAAGATAATAAGTAAAAATGCTTGGAAAGCAGGACTGTCATTTTAACTCTTGTAGGCCATATGTGATGTGTATGCTGTCAATCGTAAGCTCTGTTTCATGTTAGCCTCGATTTCATTCAATATCTGTAATCTGTATAATGAGCCTACGCAGCAGTGTAAGGCCAGAGGTGACGTGAGTCTTGAAGACAAATGATCTTCCTGTTTGAAACCCTACGCGTTATTTGATGACTTACGGAGATATCTTTGGGGATATAACATGGCGCAGTGATCTACTATAACGTTATTCCTTGATTGATATTTGATGCGAAACGACATGGCGGAGTTACAAACTGCACGGAATGTAATATGTATTTTATATAAATTATCTTCGGTAGCTATAAATGTGATATTATTCCGTAATATGACTGGCATGTCTTTATTGCAGACGTTGTTCAGTTTGTCCCTGCGCCTGGACCGCTTTTTGGTGATGTTATCACAAGCAGTAAGCATCTCGCGGGTATCTGCTTCACAGGAAGTGCCAGGTAAGTTGTAGCCATCTCACAGGACCTCTGTCGCTTACCAAGATGATAGTCATAACCAGGAGTTGCAATGAATGTTCCGGAATGAATTTGTAACAAAATGTGCAAGTAGAGCTAGGCTTATAATGGACTTTCAAGACATCAATTAATCAGACCAAACAATGAATATACAATTGATGCCAATGATGACGTGTTAGAATATAATACGTGGCTTTTTACCTGGTCGCCCTATTTTCTTTGTTATCTCATGAATTATCTTCTTGCTTCAGTGGTCCCTTTCTTGTTCTCGTGTTTCTTTGTCGTGCTCTTTGGTGAGCAATAAATAAGCACACCAATGTAGCCTGCATAAATGATGTCTGGGTTCCTTCTCACGACCATCGTAGAAGCAAATCTTTTTATTTCAACTAAATGGTGTGTTGACGGTTCAACTAAATGGAGAAAAGCAATTATTTATTCAATGCATTAGGCCTTGTTAGGTGTACACGTGCTAAACATATAAAAATTGTAAAATCAAGTTTTTTAAATGGCTGGCTTTTTGGTTCATTTTGATTCCTCATTGATTCATTTGTCAGTGGTTTGATTTTGTGTGGAAGATGAGTTGACCCTGCTAGTATTTCTGTGTGTCTTGTTTGGCCATGTTGATTCACGACAGTCGTTTCTGTTTGTCTAATAGCACATTCAAGACCATTTGGAAGCAAGTGGCGCAGAACCTTGATAAATACAGGTATGGTATTCATCTGAAGAGTGTGCACTTTGGGTCCTTGTCAGTTTTGACCTTAACTTTACCGTACGTAAAGACAATCACATCACAGAGAAACCTGTTTACAACGGTCACCTCTGGGCCCTGAGAAAAATGACCTCTATAGACAGTTGGCCTTTCTGTCCAGGTTGATTTTATAGAAAGTGTCATTTTGGGGTTATGAAGAGTGGCCTTTATACACATTTGGCTGCTCTATAGAGGTGGCTGCTAATACAGGTTTGACTGTATCAGAAAATGGTTTTCAGAACGATTCATCGTGAATGCATGAGCCCAGGATGTAAATCGTGTAACACATCTGATTTCATTTCAAGCCAACATTGTGTGATATCACGATGATCAATAAACAAGATTACCAAACTCCATCAGCAGAATGATAGTTCCAAATAGGAGCAAGGCGTCAACTATTACCCATAATTGAACTTGGTTCAGTCAAAGATGTATCTGAAAGCAGATGATTTTGTTCTCTTCGTTGTTTGCTCATTTTCATATGTTTCATTTTTAAACTGATTGGAAATTTCAATTTTGCAAATCCACCAATTATTTGAAAACATATTTGCTCCATCTTACTCACCTTGACTTTTTCTGACGCTACTTTTTTTTTCTTTTCTATGTCAAACAGAACATTCCCGAGACTTGTTGGAGGTAAGGGAATGCAATTCAAGGCCATTCTATAATTGTATAGCATGATTGTATCTGCCTTTCAGAGTTTTGCTAAGCCCAAAAGTCAAAACTTATAATTTGTTGAAGCTGAGAATTTGAGAAAGCTAAGTATCAACCAGTTGCTATTGGAATGTCTTTTATTGAAAGTAGAGAGTTATATAAAGTTCCCACTGAAATGATTCGCAACCTCATTCATCACTTTCTGTTCCTTGGAATAGAATATGTTATGTAAGAGGAAGAATTTGTGTTGCATGTTTATGAGAGCCAATGGGCTAATGGATTAAGGCAGTTGACTCCGGAGCCAGGCAATACAGGTCAGATCCTAGCTTGGTCCAAACTATTGTGTAAGATTCGAAGACGCAAGAGAAGCAAAGACAAGCACACCACTCAGAGAAGAACACACTCCTCAAGTTTAGGCACTCGAAATTAATAACTATAGCAAACTATCATACTCACACTACACTGCCAGAAATTAAGCGCTCTTTCCATAAGCTGCTACAACAAGAGTGAGGGCGAAGGTCACGTGCGTACGTACTGCTCCGACGCTGCCTCATTTTCATGCAGCCTCAAAACACAAGTACATACATATATTATTTGAGGTTTACACTTTTATTGACATTATATATCTGTTGTGTGATAAGCAGGATGCCCATTTAAAGCTGTGATTCGCCTCAAGCCTTGCTTTTTAACTCCAAACAGAACAGATAAATGTGGCAGAGTTTACTTGAAATTAGTGGAAAGTAGAAACTAATTAATTGTAACTTCTGTCATGTTGATAATTCATTTACCACGATCGATATAACTGCTGCTGTGCTAAAACCTGTTCCTTTGTTATGTTTTAGAATGTGGTGGAAAAAACTTCCATTTCCTTCACGAGACTGCTGATATTGGTTAGTGGCAATACATCTGTCAGTTAGCAATTTATTCATTTCTGTGATTTGGCAATCGTAGGTGAGACTCCATGAGTTTTACTCTATCGAATTCCTTCCTAAATGTGCTGCCTACTTGCTAAGATACTAAGGTTTTTCATGGATGCAATTTTGTAACTGGAATATTGTCACAAAAATGTAATTGCGTGATGATAATTCCGTAGTTTTACCGTTGGTAATTTGCTAGTGAAAGTTGATATGATGTACAGTGTGAAACCTGTCTATAAAGGTCACCTTTGGGACCTGAGGAACATGACCTTTGCAGACAGGTGACCTTTCTGTCCTGGTTGATTTCTATAGAAAGTGTCATTTTGGGGTTATGAAGAGTGGCCTTAATACACAGGTGGCTGCTCTATAGAGGTGGCTGCTCTATAGAGGTGGCTGCTAATACATGTTTGACTGTAGTATTCTTATTTTCTTATTCTAGATACTGCTGTTCGAGGGACTGTGATGTCAGGATTTGAATATTCCGGTCAAAAATGTTCAGCTTGTTCACGAATTTACGTTCCAGACACTTTGTGGCCACAGGTATGTCACCGCCCTGTTATTGCCACGAAGCAGAGTCATGACCCGTTGTGTTTTGTGTTCAATTGATTACATTTATCTCTCCCTCCGTAGGTGAAAGAAAAATTGGTTGAAGCTATGAAGCACGTCAAGCTAGGAAACGTAGGTCAAAACTCTGTTAGGTAGCAATTAGGGCTCTCAACTGACGGGAAATGATCCTCCCGGGACCCGGAATAGTAATCCCAGGACCCGTCCGAGTCCCGGAATTTATGCAGATTTTGATGAATTTGTGAAAAATCGTGAAACAAAGAAAATCGCTCCTGCACGCCTCCGATAACGTAAAGTTGTCGATTACTAAGCGGCAATAAATTTGGAGGAATTGCCATGCGTAGCAACTACTCAATAATCGTTCTTAAAAAAAGCTTAACTGTTCAACCCAAGAAACTCACGATAATTTTTCCCGTGTCCAATGCAGCCAACGGCACATCCGTGCTTAAACGCAGTAGCTTACTGGACGAAGACCAGCAAGAGCAGAAAGACGGCAGACCGATGCCAAAGCAGCTATTCAACGCGCCACTTCGACTTCATCGACTCTTTTCGTCGTGGTAAATGAAACAGCATATCAAATGTACTTATTATCACGCCTTCTGCAAGCTAATAAACTGTGCACACCCTTGCAACAGCCAAACAAACAAGAAACAAATTAATTATGTTCCAGCCGCGCAAGCCGTATGCTATTTTATAGTCGGAACTGCAAATGTCTTCGGTTTGAAGATACGGCAAACAACTGCAAGATCGTTCGTATTCTCAAATCTCAAATTCAAATTACGCTGAATGAAGTGTTACTTGAATGATCTTAAATTAACAGCCACTTCACAAGTCTGCATGAATAAATGAACACGACGGCAGAGATCGACCGAGCTGTTGTTTTCGAAGTAAAAGGAATAACCAATATACGAAGCCAAACCTTGTAGCTTACTGATTTGCTACAGTCGTTTCGCATTGCATAGTCTCTCTGAAAGAATTCACGCTGCCCCACGCATGTTGGAAATGGAACAAATAACAGCAGATACCATCGTCAATGTGGTGGTGAATTCAACCTGAAAGCGTTTCGATTTTCCTTTCGTTCAACGTCGAAAAGCCGCGACCACGTTGTGCGAGCAAGTTTCGATGCAAACTACGGCCGCTTCTGCGAATGATTCATCTTTGAAATTCATAGAACCATTAATTTGTGAATTAAGTGGTTCCGCTTTGATAAGTGCAAACGAAAGCTGATTGATTTGCCACAAAGTCCATCCAGACAGTTGCCATGGCAAGACGATCTTGAATTTGGTAGGAAGTACTTTGCATTCCCACGGCATTTGCAAGGGAACGCGTGTTTTGAGAAGTGATCGTTCTTCAATCTCTTGAACGAACTCGAAAAGCGTTAACATTAAAACGTAATTCTATTTTACAGTTCCATTTAATCGATCACAAAGCATAATAAAGTTTATTTTTCGCAAAAATAAATAATTTACGGGATTAAATCGGGAAATGTCAATCCCGAGTCCCGTTTCTGAAACGGGACCCGAGATCCCGGGAAAAAATTGAGAGCCCTAGTAGCAATCGAAAGCAGCCTAGCGTAGGAAGACCGTGGTCATGAGAATAGTGTATTACAGTCAAACCTGTATTAGTGGCCACCTTTATAGAGCAGCCACCTTTATAGAGCAGCCACCTGTGTTTAAAGGCCACTTTTCATAACCCCAAAATGACACTTTCTATAGAAATCAACCTAGACAGAAAGGCCACCTGTCTATAAAGGTCATTTTTCTTAAGCCCCCCGTTATAGACAGATTTCAATGTATTAACCAATGTAATATGAATTAATTAAATTTCTCTGCATTTATATCTAACTACTCTAATTATATTTTGTTTGGTTGCGTCTTCTTCTAATTCATAAACAGCGTAGGTTTTCTTGCTAATCTTAAAATTGTTGTTCTTATTTTGTTTTAGCCAGAAGAATACTCCACGTACATGTCCTCTGTCATTGATGAAAAGGTTTGCTTCTGAAGGATAAGACGTCTTTCATAGCAATGTAAACAAATGGCAACTTCAATGTCTCAAATAATTATGTTGGGTTTTTACTATCGCTATACATTCTTGATTTATGTTGTTTCTGCCCTTCTGGTATCGAAATTATGTAACTGTGAATGTCTTGATTTGCAAATTAAATTTGGACAAATTAGGTCACTTTGCAGTGAAATGATGTTTAGCTACATATTAACGACTCGTTAATTGAACTGGATGCAATCAATCATAGTGCTAATTATTGATTTCTTTTGTAGTCATTTGACAAGATCAACTCCTACTTGGAGTTAGCTAAAACCTCATCAGACTGCAAAGTGCTTGCAGGTGGTGGTGCAGACAAAAGGTTAGTATCACGTCACCAGGGCTGTAAAAGTTACCTTTTAAAAGTAACTAGTTACAGTTAAAGTTACTTTATTTCGAAAATGAAAAGTTACTCTTTAAAGTTACTATTTTCTAAAAGTAACTTTCAAAAGTTACTAGTTACCTGTCAGGAAAAGTTACTAGTTACAGTTACTTTCAAAGTTACTTTCATCGATATTAACTTAAGAAAAAAAGGTATAATTTACATGTGTATTTTAAACAAATTCCAATTTACCATCTTCGGTGGATTTTTTCATGCGTACATAAATGCTTTGAAGCTTATTGTATCTTAGCAGTACCCATGATTAAAAATAGTCTAGAAGTGAAAAGTAACTAATCGTAAAAAATTGTAACTTTGAAAAGTTACTAGTTACTTTAAAAATTGTATCTAGTTACAACAAAAGTTACTTTCAGTGAAAAGTAATTAGTTACTTCAAAAAGTTGCCCAGAAAGTAACTTTTCGGGTAACTAGTTACTTTATAGCCCTGCACGTCACCATAGATGTACAGTATACCTCCGTTAATATCACCTCGGATAACATCACGTCTCGGTTATTGTCACAGAGAGTGAAATTCCACTGGCCAGTCCCGAAGCTATTCTCTTATTTTACTCGGTTAATTTCACCTTGGATATTGTCACATTTCGGTTATTATCATGAATTTTTAAAACTTTTTCCTGTTTAAACTCGCTTTTTGTCTCGTTCTCTGTGATTTTTGCCTTGCTGGAATTTACAGGCGCCACAATTGTTGTTACAGGAAAAGTTGATGAAGTGTTTACATTTAATACAGATAACTGTCATTTGTAAAATCAACGCAGCGTTTCTTAACTCTCTGTATAATAACTCTGTTTGATGCGATACCAGGTTTGCTGTTTGATGGCCCACTGTTTTTGTTATTTGAGCCGTTTCTGCAAAACTACAGGTCTGGGTACGAGACTCGGATATTTTCACGACTCGAATAATATCACATGTTATCATTTCCCCGAGGGTATAATAGCAACCGAGTTATACGGTCTTTGCAATTGATTTGATTCTGAGATTTGATCTGATTTTTTTCATTGAACGTTATTTTCAGTGTTGGATATTACATTGAACCAACATTGGTAGAGACAACGAATCCTCGCCACAGAATTCTGGAAGAGGTACGAGTTTCACAGATTGACGGAATAGAAGACAGGAGATAATTGTTTACAATGATTCAGCTTTGTGTTATTATTGGTTTATATATTTGTAGGAGATCTTCGGTCCTGTTGTCACAGCGTATGTTTATCCCGCTAAAGAATGGAGAGAAACGCTGACGCTGGTAAGTTCATTCCTGAACAAACCCGCCAGTCTGCTAGGCACGCCCTTATCCTGAAATACAAATTACTAACCAACGAAATTGCATTTCCAGGCTGATGAGACGTCACCTTACGGCTTGACAGGGTCAATATTTGGTAATGACAGGTAAATATATAAAAAAAATTGTGACGATGTAAAATCCTCGTCATTCCAGTTTGACTCAGTGTATCTGTGAATTTGTAGTGTAGACCGTCTGATCTGATTGTTTACATTTGCTAGGTCATTTGTGATTGAAGCCAGTCAAAGGCTGAGACACACTGCCGGCAATTTTTACATTAATGACAAATCAACTGGTTCTGTGGTTGCACAACAGCCGTTTGGTGGAGCAAGGATGTCGGGTTAGTTTATTTTGAGTTCTAACATGTATACTCCATGTGATTTCTGTGGCAATGTGCGTGGTATTTGCTTGAAAATTTGGTTACACCCCTAATAAGAACTCTTGAACTAATAATGAGTGCAGTGAAACCTGTCTTTAACGGCCATCTCTTGGACCCGAGAAAAATGACCTTTATAGACAGGTGTCCTTTCGGTCCCGGTTGATTTTATAGAAAGTGTCATATTAGGGTTATGAAGAGTGGCTTTTATACACATGTGACTGCTCTATAGAAGTGGCCGCTAATGCAGGTTTGACTGTATCAGCTGAGGCATCCGTTTCTTCTCCAACTTAATGGACCTTGGTCTTACAATGCTCTAACAATAATTAATGTCAATATCGTACCCACGATTACAAGTTCAAAAATCAAGATCCAAGCTCAGTCCAGATGTATCATTCTTGAAATTTAATGTTTTCAGACACGTGGTTTTTAGTTATCATTGGCAGTGATAGACTCCGTGTTACCATAATTATTTCATTGTTTGGTAAGTAAGTGTTGTTAGTAAGTTTAAAGTACCTATGGCGGATAAGTTTTTATTTCGTGAGCAGATAGATATGATCAGGAAAACACCTTCTGCACAAATAATTTTTCAATTTGAATAAGATGTAGTATATTTATGATGGCTTGAGGTTCGAAAATATTGCACAAATTTGGTTGTTAAACGCAAAAGGGAAAGATGGACGTGAAACAGAACTCATGTCGTTTCCACAAGAAAACTTCCTACGTGGAAAAAAACGGTTGTTACCAGCTCATCACGATCCCAGCGGATAACAATCCCTTCACTCACAATTCGTATGATTGGATTTCAATTTTCGAAGTTGGTGTGCTCTTCTAACTATTGTAGATTACTCCGTATTTGTTGCATACACAGGAACAAACGACAAAGCTGGTATGGGATCTTTCCTCATGAAATGGGTGTCACCGCAAGCAATTAAAGAGAGACTTGTTCCACTCACCTCGTGGAGCTATGACTACATGAAAAACTGATTGATGGACACTTATTTTATTTGTCATTATTCCCTTATGCAATGTTCATTTCCTCGTAAACGGCAGCTAGCTTGCCCACTCCATCTAATAATGATTGCTGTATATTAAGTATTTCAAGTATGCTGAGATGCTGCATTACTGCACATCTGTTGATAATAATTATTATCTTATTTGAAGTGGTAATCTTTGGATGTCAATAGTCTTTCCATGGAGGTTGGCAGTCAAGGTCGGTCGTCTTCTTTTTTTTGTACACTTTTCCAAGAGTAATGTCTGTCCAAGACTTACAGTTTCTCTTAGAATATTTGTCAAATAGATTGATAATCAGCCAGGATCTAATTATGTTATCGCAGGATGAAATGGTTTGTGTGTATCCTTAGAAGTCAGGTGAATCCTGCAGAAGGGAATCGTTTGAGTTGTCATCATGGCAGTGTGTTGCAGTTGTTGCTTTGCTGTCCGTTTGTGGCACCATGCTTGGTAGTGATTGTAGCATGTTTTTCCCTGTTGATGCAAAATATAAAAATGCTTGTTACTTTTAAAACCAATCAACCCTTGTTTATAGTCGTAATTATTAGTAGTTGTAGTGGTATTAAGCCCGGGGCAAACGACGCAACATTTGCACGCAAAATCGTCCAACAACTGTTGGGCGCGAAATGTTGGGTCGTTTAGCCACCGTGTTGGGCGATGTTGCATGCAAATGTTGCGTCGTTTGCCCCGGGCTTTAGGTGATGCTCTACTCTAATAGATGTTTATGATATATTTGTTGATATATTTATTTGCTCTACTCTAATAGGAATGTTGATTTGATATCTTTTCTCTATTGTCCTGCTATTTATACAAATAATAATAATCATTCTCATCTGTGTTCATCACGAGAACGCACGACTCATTGCTTGGCTAATACTCATACAGTAGTAAATGTGTTTCCTCTGACCTGAGATGCTTCTGACTTCTGGCATTGTCTTGACATCTTCAATAGCTGAGCTGTTACATTCATTGTCCTTGCTCCTTTCTGGCACCAACTGACTAGTTTGCTTTGCCTTCTTGCTCTCTTCATTGCTTTCTGATTGTGAAGGGTTTGCCTTTGTTGGGACGCTAAACTTGGTTTTCATATGTTTCAGCTTTGGAAGAGGCTTTGCTGTTTTCTGGCATGAAACAATGTCTGATGAGGCCACTTTGTTTCTTATTAACTTTGGTATTTTTTCTACGCTTGCAGATTTTCGTTTCCCTGGCTTTTTAATGATTTGTTCGCTTTGTGCAGCTGGAACATTCACTTTGTTGCTACTTCCCTTCGCGAGAGGTACCGGCTTGTCTGTAGTTGTCTTTTTGGCAGTTGCTTTTGAGAGTGGATTACTGCAGCTAGTTGGGCTTTTCTTAGATGGAGTTTCACAAAGTGTGCTATCTTCCATGTCTGTGCTTATTGACGGCTTTGATGTGCTAGGTGCAATCTGGAGTCCTATTAGAGGCATTGTTTCACAGTGCTCAACACCATCTGTTGTTTCTTGCTGTTGTTGTATGGGAGATATCTCTCCTGGTTGAAGTGCTTCTGCTAAGACTGAACTTGCTGAAGTCAATTCTGTGCTTCTTGCATCTTGGTTCAAAAAGGGGTCTTTATCTGGCGAATTTAGTGCTGCATGGATCTGGTCGTTGTTGCTACTGCTTGTACTCTCATTGCTGTGTTCATTGCTTGCTGGTAAGGAAAATTGTTTGCTTTCTATTGGGCAGGCGGCTGTTGTTTCACTATCAGTTGCTTTTGGTCTATCTGACGACCGATCCTCAATCAAGGCAGTCTTTGATGGGATTGACGGTTTCACCTTGAGTACTTTCTTGTTTTTAGTTGTGTTCTTGTTTGACTCTAGAGATTTGCTGACATTCCCCTTGCTAATGGCAGCTTTATTTTTCTTGCTGTCCTTCACTTTCTCGCCTTTTGGTGCTGCCACAGGAGACTTTCTTTGTGTGGTAATTGATTCCCCTTTCTTCATTGTGGTCACTGACTCATCCTTATTGCTGAGCAGTTTGTTTGGGACCTCTGCAACAAAATGTTGCAATGGCTTGTTAAGTTCCGTATGTGGTATAGCCAGATAAGAGAACATCTCTATTCTATAGAATGACTACCAGCTTTAAAAAGTTGTTCAATCTCAATGTTGGATGCAATAAAACCTGTCTATAACGGCCACCTTCGGGACCTGCGAAAAATGACCTTTATAGACAGGTGGCCTTTTTGTCCAGGTTGATTTCTGTACAAAGTGTCCTTTTAGGGTTATGAACACAGGTGGCTGCTCTATAGAGGTGGTCACTAGTACAGGTTTGACTGCACAAGCGTGTTAACTTCTGCCACAGATGAGTAGGCTAGGAAATCGCTTGTGTTTTAAGTACATTGACCCGTACTCTTATCTATCATGTTCAAATTCAAGAATAGTAAATTCGCTGTCAAAACTGTTCATTTTGGCTCAAAACTACTAGTTATCCAAGAGCATCTAAGTAGGCCAAGTGGCCGATCAGATCTGTTCCTATGTCTCCAAAGGGATCATCTTGGTGGACTCTTAGGTCAGTGGGTCACTTTATGTAGCATGCAATTGAGGCCTATTATCAACTTCATCTGTTGTTTCATTCTCTTGCCTCCTCCTAATCAAGATAGGTCCCATGTATGGTATGTTTTTAGAAGAAGTACATTGATTGTGGAAAACTAGGTTTTAAAACTTAATAATTACAAGCATGAGAGTTGCATCTGTGCTTACCTTACAATGAAATTAAAATTTAATAATCATGATTGAAACTATATAAGCTGTTCCGTTAAATTATTTCACTGATGCCTGGCAGAATCAGGAAAGATAGTTTGCTGACTTGTTGAATGATCCCCGAACTTTCAAATCTTCATGATTAGCACCATGTGATCGGTATTGATGAAACTGAAGTTCACAAATTGTTTGTTACAGTGAAACCTGTCTATAACGGTCACCTCTGGGACCTGAGGAAAATGACCTTGGTAGACAGGTGGCCTTTCTCTCCTTTTTGATTTCTATGGGAAGTGTCATTTAGGGTTATGAAGAGTGGCCTTTATACACAGGTGGCTGCTCTATAGAGCTGGCCGCTAATACAGGTTTGACTGTATACCGCATTCTGTGGTTCCTTCTTCGTGGTTACTTGTGTTCGAGGATTTCGATTTGTCAACTTCATTCCCATTTTTGCTTTCTTTGAGTTTCTTTGTGACCTTGTGTGCGTCATCTGCATTTTCCCTCTTTCTTTTCTTTTTTGATGGAGACTGCTTCTTAGATTTCAATTTCCTTCCTAAAACAAGGTATAGATTATGTCTTCTGAAATCAAAAGTAATAAATGGAATGTGACATGCTTCCGATTACACCACACCAATTGCTTGTCCAAATATCAATCAAATAATTATAGTTACTGTAGTGGATGACGTGTGATCAATGTGAACTTGACGTTGTCATTGTGTAGTCACATGATTGTAAGAATATGTAGCTGTGTCATTTTGTAGCTACTCCCTTTCCCATCAGTACTTTGTTTAGTCAACAACTCCGTCTGTCTTGTGATCTATGCTGGGTCTCACGACAGAGAGCTCTGACATAAAAAAAACATGTACTTCTTGGGATTTCTGCCATCTCTCCCTGCCGTGGGACCAGCAATTCATCTACCAAGTATATGCTATCTATGGAATGTGAAAGCCTCCATCTCTGTTCTTCTACATTACATTATTTATCTGCTCCGTGAAAAAAGCAAGGGTATCAAATCTTTCAGAATAAATGATGATGATCGATATACAGAAGCCTACCCTTACCTTTTTTCACAGACGATTCAATGGCATACCGTTTGAGGAAACCAAATTCATTCAAACGCTCCTAGATATTAAAGCATAAAACGCTAATAGATAATTATTCAGTTTTTAGAAATGTACGGAATCATAATATGTATTGAACGTAAGATTGCAAACTGGAAGGAGACATGCTACTGTAGTTCAAAATTCTTAAAATGTAACAAGAACCGAGAATCAAAATTTACCACTTCACTGTCTTTAAAAATTGATACGATAAGGTTTGTACTGCTGCACATGTGCAAATATTGCTTATATTCCTTATAATATGCAGATATTTCCTTTCAAAAACCTTTTCGTAAGTTTGAGCGGCATGTATATTTGCAATTATTGATTTTTTCCCAATATGAAACTATAAGCATTGATACAATGGCTGTTACAGAGGGTCTCATACCTTTGGACGTAGTTTTAGACAACGCACGGCATCTTTGACGGCTATTGTTAGTTTTGCCAAATTGTCATCCCTCATTGTCTATTTAGATGAAAAAGGAAACAACCTTCATCTCATATTGAGCCAAAGCAAAAATCACTTTTTTGCCACTGCAAATACGGTTGCAATTACTGACATGTTGAACAAGTTTCAGTTTAATTTCTTACCAGTTTATCATCTTTGAGCTTGTCGGTCGGTAAGAAGTTTCTGACACAAGACTCTGTTAGCCACGAACGCGAGACTTCAGGACCAAAAAATGTGCAATGTAGTAGAACCTGGTCCAGAAAGCAACAGAATGGGACTTGAAAGAATTATATTATATAAATAATACACATACAGTCTTACAGAATGCAAGGCTATAGCCTTTGGTTATATTATATTACATCAATTAATTTAGCGGCATAAACAATGTGCATTAATGCGAAATTAAATTAAAATATTGTTTTCACATGGAAAGCGTTGTTCTACCGTAACTGTACAATCATACCCAAGAGATGACTTCCAATGTCAAACTGTTGGGTTGAGGAATGAAAACAAAATGAAGTCTCAGTTTTACCACAGTGCGAAGCTCACGTCAAGGCTGCAGATTGGCATTTTCTTGGATTCATGTAAATGATTTTTGTTGTTTTATGTATTATCAAAAATGTCTGAAACAACCACCTAATGAAGCAGTAAAGGATCCTCTCTTACCGCTGATGGTTGTGAAAACACACAATCTGTGATTTATATCTTTGTATGTATCTGTATTTGAAAGATCAATTCAAACAGAATACACGTATAGAAGGCACAAGTGCACTTACACTACACGGTTTAAATTAAAAATAAAATTTATATTAATAATTAAAATTAAAATAAATTTATATTAAATTTTTCCATAATCACTTGCCTGCTTCCGGTCGTTCACCCTGTCAGTATAGAAAAAGGAATCGTCATCTGGGTCATTTTCAATCATCCCAGGCCACCTAGAATGATTGAAAACAAGGTCATTACTCTACTGCTGTTATTGTTTGCATTCTTTTTCTTATGTTTACTCTAAAGGATAAATGCTAGCCTTCAAAATGGGACATCAAAAGGAACTCGTAATTTAGCAGATTAATTTAATGTTTGATAAAACGGTGACAGTGGGTATATACAACTAGAATATCACACAGAGGGCAATCCGGGTTATTACATTTAACTATATATAATCAAACCTGTATTAGCGGCCACCTCTATAGAGCAGCCACCTGTATATAAAGGCCATTCTTCCCAGCCCCCAAATGACACTTTCTATAGAAATCAACCTGGACAGAATGGCCACCTGTCTATAAAGGTCATTTTCTCAGGTCCCAGATGTGACCGTTATAGACAGGTTTCACTGTACAATAAAATGTGATAATTGGCGATAATGTCATCATTGGTGCTACAGTGAAACCTGTCTATAATGGTCACTTTTAGGAACTGAGTAAAATGATCTTTATATACAGGTGGCCTTCCTTTTAAGGTTGATTTCTATAGAAAGTGTCATTTGGGGGTTATGAACAGTGGCCTTTTTACACAGGTGGCTGCTCTATAAAGGTGGCCGCTAATACAGGTTTGACTGTAGATCGTTGCACCATGTGAAAGTGGGACCAATGCATTCTCTGACATGATATTGTTTTGCGTCTTGGAAATAAACTATTAATCCCAGGGCTTTCAACGAGCTTTATTTTGGCTATAAACATTATCAAAATATCCTTCATTTGCTGATCATAGCCAAATCTATTCCGTCATTACCATGGATAGCCGTGTACTTTTCCCCACACAAGGGATCCTGCAGTGTAATTCACAAAGACGGAGTCATCTTCGCATGACTTATCGTCGTCGCCATCAGAGCATGATTGTTCTTGTGACGCCTCGCAGAAGTTTCTCTGGGCATCTGCAATCACATCATTATATTCATTTATTAATTTATTTTTGTCTACTTCAATTTATGAAACTGTAATACATATCTGTATCTTTATTTATAACTGAGATATAAATCTAGGGCGTCCCAAACAAGCAAGCATTTGTGCTTATGGGATGATTCAGATCATGTATTACCCTTGCGTTTTGCCGCATTCATTGCGTTTTACAGACAATGACAAAGTGTCTTCCTGCAATGCTAAGTTGCTTTTCTCTAGCAATCAATATACTAGTTTCTCTATCTGTATGTGTTTAAACAGTCACGTCTTAAGCCTGGCGCACCTCTTCTACGCGCTTGTAAAGACAACAGGTAGTTCAAGTATCCTTTCTTTTATTGCAGCAGGGAGCCCAAAGGAACACAAGTCAGATACGGACGGATAAATTATTACTTCTTATTATTGCATTCAATATAGGAATGGGGTTGCGACGTCTAAGATGTCTTACTTCATCATTAGTTATCCGTATGGCACTGCGATATTGTTCGTAAAAAGTATACGCGGCGACTTCCAGATGAAAGTTCTACGAATGAGACCGCTAACATTGACCCTGAATCACTCAGACCAATATCATCAATAATGTGTGCGATCGATAATTCTGACAATTTAAAGAATAAATAATGAAATACAGTATCGCAGAAAAGAGTACAATTTCAGGCGACATCAAACTTGGCAGAGGTCAAAATTGCTAGTATGTGATCTCGTCTAGGCGCTGGGAAAGGCACATCCCTTGCTTACAAACTATTTGAACTGTTCTCTTTGGCTGTCGGGTTCTTCATCGCCATCATTTTCAATTTGAATGACTCACCCATTCCCATCGAACAGATCCATTTGCTGTCTGATAATTCTTGAATGTCGATCCCATTGACTCGCCTCCATTTCTGACAGGCAACATTGTCGCATTGAACCCAAATACATTCTTCATCAGTTGAATCCGATTCACTTTCATCTGGGTTTCCCTCTCGGCAAAACTACGAATTAATTTGAAATTCATCATTAAAATCCACCGGGATTACAGTACTGATGAAGGTATTCTTATGTTCTCTTGCCCTTATTCACTAAATTATCTGCTCCGTGCAAAAAAGCTTTGTAACCTTATCGTATTTTTCAGATTAAATGATGATAAATTGTTACTTTTTCTTTGGCGGCTTCTGTCTTTTCATCTTGGACGGAGGTTTCTGTGTCTTCCATCGATTCAATCAATTCGCTCAAATTCTGATATTCTTCTAAGAAGTCCTGGCTGTTGCCTCGTTTCAACAATACTAGCAAATAAAAAAGACAACAAAATTATCAAAGAACATTTCTTCTTCAGAACTGGCATTTGAAACACAGTGAGATATCTTTGTTATTTGTTTGCTGGCAGTTGAAACTCAACTGACTTTCAAAGAAATGCATTACGATGAGATTTCGTAGCAAGTGTGCTGGAGGAATTTGTCTTAGTAACTGTACACACTTTACCTGACCAGAATAATAACTTTCAATTTGACGAACAGCCCTATCCAACCAAATCACACATCATTCATTTAAGATGTCAGAGGGTAAATTTTGTCACTCAACTATACGCTGACCGCTGAAAGGAAAAAGTTGCATGTAATTGCATACTTTTATAGCCAGCTTTCCACTTTCAGATAAACATGATAGCTTCTTTTAAATGGGAGAGGTCATATCAAAAGATGTAAACCATTTGAGTATAAATGATGAAGACATGGAATGGAAATATTGCCTTTCAAAAGCCGTCTCTTATGCAATTTCGCAAATGATGTGTATAGCACATACAGCCACAGGAACAGCTGCATGGAAATTCACAAACCTGTTTCTGCGTCTTTCGGCATATCACAAACAGTTGAATCCTGCTTCACGTTGGTGAGAAATTGAACGAGGAAAAAGACTGTAAGAAGTTGTTGTTTTGGCGAAACCTGGTTGAGTTTCGCGCCATGCGTATGAGTCGAATCCAGGACGCAACGCCGCGTTGAAATCCAAATGCGTCATTCAGTCAGAGTAGACGTAACGGACAGCAAAAGTATTTCTATTTTTAAGCACCGTTTAAAGTGAATTAATTTGCAATTGGGCCCTGAAGGATCTTTCCGTTAGTCAAAGTGCACTCTGTGTGCCTTCTATACGTGTATTCTGTTTGTTCAACTATTTGTTCGAACAAAGACACATACTCAGTCAGTCAGTCGGAAAGAGTACGCTTTAAGTCATTGCTCACTGGAATAGCAAATTCGACTAAGTTCAAGTTGCAATGACTTTTAAAGCAGTCTCACATCTTTTGAATTGAGACATGAAGTAGTTGCAAGTCCTCTTGGACACGCGTAATCTCTTTTCTACAATTGCATTAATGTTCTTCTATCCCTTCAATCGTAAACTTGCATGTGAATAATTTCTTGTTTTAATTGTTTTTCTGACCGTGTACATTTTCTCGGGTCCGTTTCCAAAGCGTCCAAGAATGAAAGGCTCCAGCTCACAGTTTTACCAACAAAATAGATAAAGAAAGGGTTTTTAGACAGCGTGCAGTTGCAGAAAAGACAGAATAAATTTCGTGTAATAGCTTACAGCTATATTCCGTGATTACAGTTATTAAGATTTGTTCCCTGATACAGCATTCACAAGAAATGTTCAATATTAATTTCAATCGCAGAGCACGGATTGGTGAGTTCGAATTTCGCGAGTACGTCTGGATGAAGGACGCCCATGTGACCAACGACGTTACCATTGGCAACAACCTCTGCGCATCGACCAGGAAAATATGAACCGTCTGCAAGAAAAAATATCAACAAAACGACAAAGTCAGCAATGTTGCTTTTTCCATTGGGAGAGAAGGCACGAAGAAATACATTCTGGTGGCTAATTATAAATTTGTACAAGAAGTAATTCTTTAACACCGGCGATTTCGGTTCCGTTTGAATATTTTGTCGCTTTGAACTTTCTCCAACATGCTCACATTAATTCTTTACGCAAGATGGCGTGTCAGTTTGAATTCACTAATTAAGGGCTCAAACATAGGCATAACACTCGGGTATTTGATGATTCTGCTGGATGATAAACGTAATTCTTACTTTCTGATGCGCGCAGATAGTATCCCATGTCGCTGTGCTTTGAGTCTGACGGCACCACGGACAGCACTTGCATGAAGCGATCCAACAAGCCATGGATGACCTCGAAGCCGGGACTTCGGTTGCAATAAACAGCACACAACCGACGCTCGTTCTTGGCACCGACGTCTAAAATCAGAGACAGAGGCAAGTTCCAAGTTATTCAGAAAATATCACATCTGAGATAGGGTTAAACCTGACCTGTATTAGCGGCTACCTCTATAGGGCAACCACCTGCGTATAAAGGCCACTCTTCATAACCACAATATGATATTTTCTATAGAAATCAGCCTGGACAGAAAGGCCACACAGTAATTTTAGACAATCTAATTAAAATAGCATATGGGCTAGGACAAATAGGCCGATATGTTACAGGGCCAATGGGCTATACTAGGACTAATGGGCTAATGGGCCAATGTGCTACAGGGCCAATGGGCCATACTAGGACTAATGGGCTATTGGGCTAGTGAGCTAGAGACTGCAACGAGTGTCCAACATCCGAAGTGACACACGAGACATCTCAAACAACTTCTTGAACGCGACTATCTGTTTACGAGTTCGCCTTACTGAGAGAACGCTTGCAAGCATCCTACCGCGAGAAGAGTCCTTGAGAACGACATCAGAGATTTCAAACAATTTCAACGGCAGGGGCATCTTCTTGTTACTTGCAACGGTCTTCAGTAGTCCAGGCAAAAGCGTAGTCCTGGCAACCTACAAGGGAAGACAGTCCACAGTTCTAAGGCACGTAACTGCAAGAATCAATCTTCTTGATCGGAATGCACCACGACAGTCAGTGACCGCACCTGAAACTCAAGCGCCTTGGGATTCGATATGTGAACGGCGTTGGCCAGACCGTTGCTCTGGTTGATTCTCTCAGAGATGTCTTCCCTTGAACACTGAAAAATTCAGGCAAAAGCACGTTTCAAAACTCACTGATCTTACCTAAATGAAATTATCAACTGCAAAAAGGATGATGGCTGACTGATACTGACTAGTGAGAATGTCAGGCACTCCGTAAATCCGGCTTGTGCTATGTCCAGCTTGAGCAGGTCTGTGAGTTTGTTGATTGGCAGCTACATGAGAACACAAGAGCACCTCATTAGCGAGCGAGCAAATACTAGCATGGTGGCACATAGCACACATAACATCAAAAGTAGTCAACAGCCACACATGGTTCCACGTGATGAAAAGCTTGAAGCTAATCGTTGATTGTTCATTACCTGCTCTGCAACGGTATTGGTCGATGGTGTTTCCTCTACGATGTTGTTGTAGCCATAGGCGATGGCAATGTCTTCGAATATGTCGCAGGCGTGGATCACATCTGCGGCGACACAGTGCAAGCAATGAGCACACAGACAAACAGACAGACAAACAAATAGACAAATATGCCTGTATTATTGTGTTCACAAGGTGGCGAGTCAGTCAGTCAGTCCATTCGTCAGGGAGAGCACCAACCATAATACCACAGATTGTTGGCATGCATTTCTCATAACAAAAGACTCAAGATATGCACCATGAATGGCAGCATCCATCAATCACCTCTTCTTGTAGGTGGGATGGTCACCTTGACCCCGTCAGCATTTCCTGCGACCACGTGCGATGGCAAGCACATCTTACTGAGTAGGTTTGAAACCTCATCACTTGACAATCTGCAACAGAACAGTCAGAACGCAGACGATGTTACCTCATGATGGAGGATGGCAGTGCTGCTCGACAAACGAAAAGGCAGAATTACAACGACATAACATCCGCCTGAATATGCCCTTGGCATTGAGCTCAACTCACCCTACGCCAACGCATTTGTTTGCTTTATCCACACTAATCACTTCCTGCCTGCTCATTAATTCCTGCCAATGAAATAAGACGGAATGACCAATCAGTCGCCAAGAGTGAGTGCCTACAATCATCACCATGAGCAACGACATGATGCTGGTCATGCTACTATGGCAACCGATCTACAGACTCACCGGGTATTTGATGATCGAGCCATCTGGTTGTTCAACGTCAACAACTTCAATTCTACAGAACGCAACAGCAAGACAATTTCATCGAGCAGCCCTTTCAAGGGCAAATGCAGCTGAGCACAACTACAAACTCAGAAAAACAACATCACTTAAACAGAGGCGACCTGGCTGATGCCACATGATATGCATTCCATCTAAAGTGTTGCCTTAGCAACGGTTGATCGACAGCAAACTCACTCGAACGGGACCTTGCAGTGCACAGTAAACATTGTTACGAGTGTGTCGAGAACAATTTTGGCCTGGAATGAAGAAAAATAAAAACAAAATAAAAATAAAAAAGAATCAAGTTGTGCAATGACACTCCACAACCATTTTAGCAGCAACTGGCATCGCTCAGCAACTGTGAGTTGGCAGTGCCGGCCATGAATTACCTTTGTTAGATCAGTTGCTGTGCATTCAATAAACACGTTCTTTGTGTTTAGCGTGATTTTCGAATGGTTACCTGACAATCGGATAGAAACCACATCGTCAAAATCAAAACTATCTACACAGTTGAAAGAAATAGATGTCAACTCTGCCAAGGCCCAAAAGAGGATACAGGCTCGCAATAGCTATAGTATGAAGACAATCAGCCAGACCCCAGCTGTTTGCACATGTAAAAAATCAAACACAAACGTATCCCACAGCGCATCTAGACGGCCAATTGTCATCGATGGACACGTGAATATCATAATTATGCTGCCTGTCCGTACCATTGATGATGGGCGGCAATGATAACACGACATTGTTGCTGTCATAGATGACCGGATAAACCGGTTTGTCTTTGATGATACCAAGATAGTGCTTCAGCTGCATGTCGGTCTGAAAACGAGAACAACCAATGAAAGAGAAGCAGAAATGCCGATAGAGATAGACCAGATGCAACCATGGCAACTCACTTTATAATGCTCCATAAGTTCCTCCCCGTTGAATTTCTTCGTCTAAGCAACACAGACAAAACGATGTGAGAGAGAACAAAGCTACTGAAAATCAAAAGGTTTCAGGCGCAAACAATGCGAAAGTGTGACAAATGCAAGCCTATACGCGAGTAGATTCTTGCACTTGGATGCTCTCAGATCAACGGACAGAGATAGGATAGCCTGGAGTGGGATATCACAACCGTGCATTACGTTAGCTAAAGAGTTTCAAGTCAAAGATCGGTTGAAGATGAGATTGAGAGCAAAGCGAAACAATTCCAACTGATTAATGTTATTTAATAAACAGAATCCATGCAACAAGTAACAACATAGCATCATCAGCAAGGCACCAGCATCAAAGGAAACATTACATTTTGAAATTGAGCTAGGAAAGGATCCTGCGGCATTGACATCCATCACAGTAGATTGATTAGCCCCAGCACTGACTTGATTGCAATTTCGATCCACTGACCTGATTTAGTGGCTTGAAGCATATGTCTTTGGGAGGAAGTGCCTTGTAATGAAACGGCCCTTTTAACGTGTCAAGGTCATGTGTTCCGATCGCTACAAGACTTCGCTTCCGGCATATATTCTGATGTAATTTGTCTTGAAGCTCAATGAAACTGTTGTAAGAGTCCTAAAACGACCAAGAGAAAGCCGTCAAATGGTCAGCCACAGTATAAGATTATAAAAAAATGCATTGGATGTGTAATAGAAATGAATGATTTAGTCACGGATGGCAACCCTGGTGAAAATTATCCATCGTATTCTTATTCATTTTCAAAATAATTATTTGTAATGATCCTATTTGGATATCATTGGCAGTATCTTTCATCATATCAAACGTTATATAAGGACTCCTAGTCATTAGTAGCTGGTCCGAGTAATGTCTTTTCAGGATCACAGCAGCAGAGGCAACATCAGCTACAACATTGTACAATAACCAAGATGCCTCCAATCTATCACTGGTACACAAATACACACACAATGTTCATAAGAACAACAGCACATGGGTTTCCACCTTGTTGAACGTGATATTACGCAGAATGGCAGCAACAGCATGAGGACGAACACGACTTGTCTGAAATAAACAACAACAAGAAGGAGTCATTAGATCCACACAGCAGCGTATTTAGAGCAGGGCTATTGACCACGCCCTTCCTTGGGACAAAATCGTCAGCACAAAAACATTACATTAGAACAAATAAAATAAGCATTATGTATACTCTTTGCAGTGATGCCTTCCTACGCATGTGTCTGTTTGTTTGATTGTTGTTTTATTCAAATGAAGACGCCTACTCAATAAGCCAACCAAATAATCAATCAATCAATTAACAAATCAATCAATCAATCAATCAATCAATCAATCAAGCGATCACCAGTTTATGCAGCACTTCAAAAGGCACCGCATTACCTCTTTGTCTATGATGAGCTTCTGCGGTGACTTTGGGACGACCGCTTTATAGTGCGGCACTTCAATCCTGTTTGAAGGAAGACAATTCTCACATAAATCAAAAGTGACAATGAAAGCATCGTGCAATTAAACAACAATGGGATGCACACGACTTCCAGAAAAAACACAACAAGCTCACTTCTTCAGGAATACAAGAAGGCTCCTAGACAGTCCTTCGAGACACAGCAGGTCGTATCTACAGTGGAAAAATAAACAATTGAATTGATCACCAGATGCAGGTACAGTCAAACTTGTACTAGCGGCAACCTCTGTAGAGCAGCCACCAGTCTATAAAGGTCACTCTCATAACCCCAAAATGACGCTTTCTATAGAAATCAACCTGGACAGAAAGGCCATCTGGTTATAAAGGTCATTTTTCTCAGTTCCCACAGGCGACCGTTACAGACAGGTTTCACTGTAGTATGAGCTACAATCATCAAAGCCCAATGACAGTGTAACCAATATAATCATCGGCACAGTCTGCAGCCCACTGATCAGCATTATCTGCCCATGGATGTGTCACCATTGATTGAAGTACGCTAAGCTCCTCACAGTCCTCAGCACCAAATACTGCCTTTCTGCTGCTGGTGCAGGTCAAAGGAAGACATCTAATACCTATTGGGTTGTCGCAACAGCAGCTTGATTTCCATTTAAGTGGTAAGCATTTATCTGATGCTATATTGTTAAGCTTCATTTAGCACGTCACTTACAAGAGATTGAGTTTTCAGAGCTTGTGGCGGTAGTACATGAATCACACTCACTTGGTTTGTGTTTTGTCGAAGAATCTAACGGTCAAATTTCTGACCTCATTTTTGTCAAATGCCCTCGTGTTTTCTTATCAGTACATCAATTATGGCATAGTGAGTGTGTAAATGAAAATGTATCTTTGTTTTATAAGGGTATTTTAATCAGCCAATGAAATGCCATGTAAGACACAATGAACATAGATGTCAGATGAACTGGAATTGGAACCCAGGACGTCTGCCTAGCAACCATGTATCTTAGCAACTAGACCGCATCAGCACAGAGGCGACAGGGTGCCTTTTCAATTGCAAGTTTGAAGACTGTAATTCAGCTGGCAATTTCATTTATTGAAAAGCAGTTCTGCAGTCCTGTTTCAATTTGTGAATTGTCGCCGTATTTTAGCCAACTGTGCAAATATATCATTCAGTTTATATTAAAATTCTTTCAGGAGCTGATTGTGCCATGAATAAGCTTTCTGTCTGTTCAACTGGTTAGTTGCAACACTGGCTTTCTGTTAACTTTTTGCAGACAACCATTTACCTGGTGTATAAACACATCAAAATCTAAATTATTCTCAATTTCTCAATTCTGTTTCTCAATTAGCCAACATCGAAAGTACTTCAAGTATTGCCAAAAGGAGTGAAATATTGGCGCTTCTTAAAACGGCAAAGGGCAAACATTGCATATCTCTAATTACAAATATTTACCTGTTAGCAGGGACATCAATCTTGTAAATGACATCATCCGATGCGGTCTTTGCTTTGTCTTCTCCTTGTTCTTTCGATATCATGGCTTTTTCAGATGTCTAACATAACCAATGAATAAACAAATGCTTCAGATAATTGAGAAATAAAATGAACTATAAACGATTGCATGAGATAGCTCTGCCAATCCACTAACCACTTCGTCAAGCTCCAGTCCATATTCAAAGCACAGCTCATCAAATTCATCATCAGCTGTCAGGGAATAAAGAGTTTCTATTAAAGTGCTCATAAACCCTAGAACTTTTATTGGTTGTATTGATAGAGCTAGTCTTCCTGGTAAAGAATCCCTTT
>OFHS01000737.1:0-36092 GCA_900245855.1 Calvadosia cruxmelitensis
TTACCATGTTTCACAACTTTTTCGCCTTGATCCCGGTAACATTTCGAAAGTCGACTTTTTTTGAACCACCCTAGCCTGCGTAGACGATGTCGTGCGTCATTAAAAGGGGCTAGTCTCGTAAAATTCCTCTACTTCCGTCCAACATCGAAAATGTTTTTGATCTGAATCAAAAACAGCGCAACAACGTCCAACAAGTCCCAACACCATGCAACACCGTGGCTAAACGACGCAACATTTTGCTCCCAACAATTGTTGGACGATGTTGCGTGCAAATGTTGCGTCATTTGCCTCGGGCTTTATTCTTTGTGAAATGATTTCAACATGATAATTCAAATGGCATGGAGTTATGACAATAGCTAAAATGTCAATTTACAGCATCTAGTAATCTATAGTCAGCAGCTACGTCGCAGAGCTGCTAAATATATAGAATGGCAGCAGCTGAATAGAAATTTGCAGCAGCTTTAATACTAATACATTTTAGGTAAACAAAATTGACGCTAACATCAGCGCCAAATCATATCAATTCAGACTATGGCAGACTTGTTCCTTGTGAGAAAGCCCCCGAGTACGAGTGCCAGACTGGCGAATAAAATTATGAATGGCGAGTTCCAAGTTTACGAGTACGAGTGCTAGTGTTGAGTGTGAAAAATACATTGCGAGTGCCGCTCGAATACGAGTGAATTCACGCGATTGCCTAAGTCTGTACTATAGCTTTCTGCAATGTTTTTGTTGACAATCGCATAGCCAATTTTAAACAGGCGCGCTACAGATCAGATTGTGCTTCTGGAGTTAAATCAGAACTCTCTGGACTTTACATGACATCACAGACAACTTTCAAACAAGTTACACGGATTTAATACCGAACTACCGAAGGAAGCAATTGTTCCTGTAACAACCAAAATCCGCCCTCATCCAAGTAGCTGTAGAAGACAACATTTGAACTCAATTCATAGCTGCGAAAACGAAATAAAGTAGCTATGACAAGTAAGCTGCTGCAATAACTTCTCCTTGTTTTATATCCATGTTTCCTTAACGTGGAACACAAACGGACACTTCTGTCTTCTACTGCGTCATCTGTTTTGCTAATTTCAACTGTGTTAAGCGGACGTACAACTAAAGCCAACCTGTATTAGAGCCACCTGTATAGAGCAGCCACCTGTGTATAAAGGCCACTTAACACATAGCCCAAAAATGACACTTTCTTTAGAAATCAACCTGGACAGAAAGGCCACCTGTCTATAAAGGTCATTTTCCTCAGGTGACCATTATAGACAGGTTTCACTGTACAATCATACGATGATGATCACCTTGACCTTTATAGCGCAGCAACCTGTTTTGAGTGACCACTAACTGACGCTTGTCAATAATCACAAGAAAACATTATTGTAGAAGCAACCTTTGTCTAAGGTCACCTGAAATGAAATTCGATTTTACTTTGGCTTCTGAGATAGCAACATTTGACTGTGATCTGCTGCGACAATATTTCATTGTGAATTTCTTGTCTGTAGGATTGAAGAATTGATGTTGTTTGGGATGCGAACTATAGACGGTGTGAGATTGAAGGTAATGTTCTCCATTAAAGTCAAACCTGTATTAGTGGCCACCTCTATAGAGCAGCCACCGGTGTATAAAGGCAACTCTTCATAACCCCAAATGGCACTTTAAATAGAAGTCAACTTGGACAGAAAGGCCACCTGTCTATAAAGGTCATTTTCTTCAGGTCCCAAAGGTGACCACTATAGACAGGTTTCACTGTAAACCCTTTTTTCTGGTATTTAATATCTGTTCAAGAAACTATCCATTCATTTGCACTCGAATTGTAATTGTTTTGCTGGTTTCATTTCCAATGTAGAGATTACTTGATTGTGGTTTGGATAAAAGCATCACACAGCATTTGATTTCTTCAAGTCGCTTGAAGAGATACATCGATGGAGGGCTCCTTGTGATCGATGAAAAGTAAGATGCAAACTATGTATTGGTAGTTGTTTCGTATTTGCAGTCTTCTGTGCTACTCAGAGGACACACTATTTGGTGCTTGTGTGGTACAAAGCTATGCCAATGCCCACGACCTCTGAGAACTGACACCATCTGCAGATGATGTGGTCAAAAACCTGCAAAATGTGCTTTGTTGGTCACATCTTAAGAGAATACTGTAGGATCGGTTGAATGAGCCATTGCATGAGGTCTTCATGTAGTGACCGTCTTGTTAACATCCTCGTAATCATGGACGATGTTATAGTTTTTATGACTTTTGCCGTTATTTCTGTAGTAATTTTAAATTTTTGGGCAGTACATGTCAATGTATGTGTATTAAGGCTGTTGCGCAAAGGAGGAAAGCCTTAAGACAACAACTACTACTCCATCTAACAGCACTAAGCAGTTTTCATCATTGGCAGCAGCAGCCAAAGCCTATTTGATTGCAGTGCAATGATGATGATGATTATGCTGATATCCGGTACACATTTTATAAAGGCACATTTTATTCTGGTTAATATTTTTGAAGAAAAGTGCCATAGATTTAAGAATTTAACCTAACGTCATTCTAATGTAAAGTGTCAATGGGCTGAAAACTACTTTATGCATGAGAGCACTATATCTTGCGGGATGGTGACACTTGTTTGAATAGCGAGCTACTTTTGCCAGTGTGTCACTTTGTTGAGAGAGCCCGCTACTTCTCTCTACTTTATTTGTTGTGTGGCCACCTCTATAGAGCAGCCACCTGTGTATAAAGGCCACTCTTCATAACCCCAACATGATACTATCTATTATCTATAGAAATCAACTTGGACAGAAGGGCCGCCTGTCTGTCAAGGTCACTTTTCTCAGGTCCCAAATATGACAATTATAGACAGGTTTCACTGTACAACTTGTTTCTCCATTGGACAACAAATGCACATTTCTCTGTTGCAATGACTTGCAATGGACCAGACAAAAAACGAAATTTGCAAAGCCCTAATTCTACGAGGGTTGGGTGGGTGACAAACAAAATCACAACAGCATTAACTGCTGTACCAATATAAATGCTTTCCAACCTTAATGATAAGTATACTCTGTCGCTGTTTTTCCTAGATCTCACAAGCTTCTTGCTGGTCAGCTGCAATAGCATGGCTTTGACTGCATAAATATTGCTGTTGAGCATCAGTAAATTGTTAATAATTCTTATAGAAAATGTTTAATTCTTGTGTGTTTGTTTGTTTTCTAGTGGCTTCCGTGCTTCAAAGGAGGGTCTCGTTGTCGTTGACAGTATGATGCCAGATGTTTGTCTAGCATTGGAGGACTTTTTGACGTCATCCTGTAAGATGTCATTGAAGTCATTTTACTTTTGAAAAGAAACTCTTTCTTCTAGACAAAACAGGCACTAATTGTCAATAATGCATGATGTACATATAAATCGCATAATTACAGTATGACATAAATTATTTTAAGGATGTTTTCATGTTGCATGTATTGTGTCGTTAAAACAGCAAAGCTGACAGGGATAAAATTAATGCATATGGAATTGGCAAACTTTATTTTATTGATTTTATTGTAAAATTAATTAAATTAAGAGCTGTATATATTAGTGTCGCTTATGTTTTGTAAGTGCGATCGGTAATCACTGTGAACTGAAACTGTGTGAAAGTCATGTGAAAAACCATGTGAAAACCATGTGAAATATTATTTTTCAATTTCATATGCTTTTTCACATGGTGCTTTGTTATTTCACATGGAATTATGGAGGGTGCCTCCCATTTTATATGTTTTTGCATGTTTTTGGATTCGAAGTTTTTCTTATTTGTATATTATCAGCAGTTGTATTTATGGCTAATTTGTTAAATAACTTTTGTACAAGATATTCTGGAAACGTAACTCTGAATGTGTCTTTGTTTAATGAGAGTAACTCGTTATTTCAAGGACTTGTCTCCTGTGCAGCTCACAGCATAGAAAATTACACACAAGTTACGATGAGTATAATGTGTTGATTGTGCCGGGAGTCGAACCCATTACATTTGCCGATCAATCAGATATCCTAACCGCTAGACCACATGGGTATAGGGTTGCCAGACGTCCCTTACTTTCCTGGAACCGTTCCGTATTTATATGTTACGTGTTTCAAAATTTAGTTGATTTTTGTTAGACAGTTCTACCCAATTTTGCAAATGCTCTGTATTTTTTCTTCTGTGGTCTGGTAACACTATGATTGGTGTTAGAAAAAATAAATTGTTAAGAAGAAAGTGGTTTCAAGGTTTCATAAATGTTTTGTTTGCTGACTGGTATATGATTGGTTTGCCCGTTAATTCATGCATGTCAATGATGTCATAGCCATTGTTTCTGGGGCACACCAAACCACAGCGGACAATATTTCCAAGATTGTATAGAAAAATCTAACAATAAGTTTAACACTGCATGACATATAAGGATGGAATGATTCCGGTATATATGGGACGTCTGGTAACTCTAATTGCGTCTTGACGAATGGCACTTCATCGTTGCACGATGCAATTCAAGGAAGGACAGGAAAGAAGAATGGAGGAAATCAATAAAAAAGAAAAGAATAATTATCAACTTGACATATGAAGATATAATATCCAAATCCAGAATTGTATACTGTATTTCAGAGAGCTTATAATTTTATGCCGGGAGGGGGGCTAAATTGAAAAGTAGGAAGATTTGACAGATAAGAAGCAACATTCTCGCTAACCGTAATTTGAAATTGAAAACCTACAGAAAGCTATCAGCTTGGGTCTCACACAATCGAATAAACATATTTCGAGATATGCGATCCAACCTACTGATAACAGATTGCACGAACAAGTAGCCTCAATCATGAGAAAATTAAGATATGAAGAGGCTACAGCAAGAGGTCTACTCTCACGTGAAATTCTGCTTGAAGTGTTTGCAAATTGCACATTCTGAGTTTGTCTTTCATTGTAGCGTAAATTGAGTAAATAGAGCTGCTGTTGCCATGGATGAGGGTGCAAGTATCGAAGAGATTAGTGAAATAGAGGTATGTTGACATTTTGATGATTTTTTTTTAGTTTGAATAAGGAAATTTTGCTCGATAGTAGACCTGCTGTGCAATGTGCATGACTGTCAAATACCAACGTTTGTCCAGAGTTCTCTAGTGTGTGTCTTTCTGAATTGTTTTCTTTATTTTTTATTTTCTCTCAGGCTGCTTGCGTGAAGGCAAATCCCGACCCCTACGCAGATGTTCCTGATGAGACGCTAGCAGAACGATTATATGGCCTCACTGAGATGTTTCCTGAATCTCTAACGAATGGAGCATGCAAAGGAGTCCAACTGTCGAAAACCGGCGCCGGAAAACTTTACCGTTTCACTCGTTCGGCGCTTTGGATATTGGGGACGTCGTTTGTGGTACTTGGTTTGCCTGTGATCATGGAAGTGGAAAAGGTCCAGTCTGAAGAGGCACAGCTCATGCAACAACGTCAGGTGGGTCTATAGAAAACTGTACAATCATGCAGCTGCACCTAGATCAGTAACTTATGATAGCCTTTTATTGCCATTTTGCATTCTTATAGGCTTAACGCCATCGTGATCTCAACTGAATTCCAGTTTGCTCTAGCTATTGAACTTTTAAATTTAAAACTTTAAAACTGAATAGATTTTACTAGCATGACGAAATTTAGACTAGAAATGAACGTTTAAGAACAAATTTATTGTAAATTTCCCCTGAAAATTGTGCAGAATGTGTGTTTCTTTAAAAGGATCATTGCTGTGGGTATTTGAATCTTGAAAGGAGCCGGTATGAGTTGGAATTAATTCTGCAAGGTTCTAGGTTTGAATTGTTGTGATCGCTTTGATTGTTGTGATATACTTCCAGAATATCTTGTACAACGTAATTTAAGAAATTATCCATAAATACAATTGCTGATAATATACAAATAAGAAAATAATCTGAATCCAAAAATGTGTTAAAACATAATCCTATGATTGTGATGCAAGTGTTGTATTTGCTGCAGTGCTTGTTCTAACAAATGATAGGTTTACAAGTACTGCCTTCGGTATATATTACCCTGTGTAAGCCAAATTTTGTAACACTAAACTATACTCTGCTTATACTCGAGTGCTGTTTTAAAGTGTATTAATAGTACTGCAACCCGTAGATTGAAGGGGAAAACTGGGTTTGGCTTATACACGGTAATACAGTAAAACCTGTCTATAACGGTCACCTTTGGGACTGTAGTAACCCAAGTAATGCGTGCAACCAGGCTGAATGCTGTAGCCTGTAGATTCAAGAACTCGTATATTTCACAAGAGCACAAGATTAAAGCATGTTATGCGAGGCTAACGTGACACGGGAGTGAGGCTGCCGAGGGATTGAGCCAGGGCCGATTCCTGGTTACCCTATGGCTACCAGCATGTGATTATTCTACAAATATACAATCGGCCTAAAACTTTGTCATCCTGGCTCGTTATTGTGGCATTCTATATTCATTCGTAAATAGCAAACACAGCACAAACGATCACGTGACATATACGATTACGAGGTAGCCAATCAGGGCACTACAGACCTGAGAAATATGACCTTTATAGACAGGTTGCCTTTCTGTCCAGGTTGATTTCTATAGAAAGTGTCATTTTGGGGGTATGAAGAGTGGCCTGTATACACAGGTGGCTGCTCCATAGAGGTGGCCGCTAATACAGGTTTGACTGTACATGGTAATTGAAAATATGTGTTAGTCTACTGGATTTGCGTTTGCAGCTTTTGCACCCTGATTAGACAATTGCTTTCCAACAGAATCATGCCTCTTATTACGCGAAATACAAAATGAAAATATAAATATTACTAATACACAGCCTACGACAATCCAAACTTGAAGTGTACTAGGTTGTTAATATAAAAAGTTTCAATATTTTTGGATATTTCTTTTCTTCAATGTATCAAAACTCTTCTGAAATTTTGATCTTTCCAAGATGCCTGAGTTCTGCCAAGATGTTTTCTTTCTATACTTTTCCTAAGATTTAGTTTGTAAATGTGTGAGAGCTAGAGGTTTTTGCTATCTATTCTCGAGATTTTGTGACTTTTGTACTTCCTTGGAAATATACACAATATTCTTTTTATGATTTTCCACTTACATTTGATAATGAATTTGTTGCGAAGCCAATCAGATTCAAGCTAGTGAAATTGATTGACAGTTGTATGGATTATAAAAGGTTTTACCCATTCAATGTGAATAAGATTTAAATACCAGAAAGCATGAAACACTGTTGTTTGTAACGTAATTAAGTTTATTATAACTTCCTTCTTTGTTTGTTATCGTTAGATACTTCTTGGTCCGGGAGCAGCTGGTGCCGGAGGAGGACAAGCGCCACCACTCAATTTGCAACCGCAGCGACGATAGCTGCTTTCCAACTCCAGGGCTTCAGTACAATTAGACATTCTAATTACTCATTTGAAATACCATGCAAGAACAAAATGTGCGGTTGCCGTAGAATTTGTTTTATCCAGAGGCTGCAAGTTGCTTTGTTGAATAATGCTCATTTGTTCTGTAATTAAAGGTTATTTTGGAATGTAATTCCTGCGGGAGACATTCACATTTTGCAGAAAAATGGACCACTGTTGACTGTTAATGTTTGAATTGATTGTTTGCTAAGACCCTTTTTGGCAAGGACTGGGTGTTGTTATCGAAATCTAGTGGTTTATTGTTCCAAGGTACTTGTTGTCAAAAGTGGGTCTTCACAACACTAAACAATGAAGCAATTAAACAAAAGAATGGGCTAATGGCAAAACAATTGCTGAATTGTTCAGGGAGTTAATTAATTGATCACTTAAGTTAGCAAATGGGGAAGGGCAGTAAGCAAGAAGTGATTTGTCTTCAAATGGGAGTTGTCTGAATTGCAGTAATTATGTTCAGCTATAAAAGATTCCTTGTTGGAGTTGTCTGTCAACATTAGATTCTTGGAAAGCCACGGCGTATAACGGGGTGCTATTGCTAAGAAGTCCAAGCCAAGCTGAGATTAAACATCTTTTAGGGTTAGGACTCCAATACTCCATGTCATTCAGCTTCTGCTTACTGTGTTGCCATTGGAAACCATCGTGTTGATTTTATTTTCGCCAATGACTCAAGTGATATTAATAACTATTATTAATAATCCAAGCGCCATGTTTTGATTCAAAAGAAATACGTGATATGATTATAGCAGGTGTTCAGCTTTCATTCAGGCGATAATATCATATGGCGACCTGCACAACCTAGTGCTATCGGTGGGTTGATAACGAGTTGCAATCTGCCGACATTATAAACACTTGTCTTTTGAAGGAGTTCCTCTTCAAAATGATGTCACATCCGTTTGTTTTCTTTGTTGAGATTTGAAAGCTTCACTCACTCAGTTGGTCTTTGATCCGCTTGTGAAAGACGTGTGTTTGCATGTGGATATTGTCGGGATTTCGTCTTACGTTTAGTCTTTGACTACACTTAATCATTGTAGAAGTAAACCTAGAAACAGTTGAACTGGATTTGAGGTAATCCCAGACTATATTTCATCGTATATTTGACATGAGAGTCGACGGCAAGTCTGTTATGGATCACGGAGCGCATTCACATTTGCATCATCCCAACGGAACAACGACAGCCACGAGTTGTAGGACAACACAAAATAGAAAGAAAGTTTCTGCTGACGGACAGAGAAATGGAGATTGTTCTGGGCAAGTAACATGGAGCGAGCAGAAACAGCGAATGGACGACATGTTGGAAATTCTCAGGTCTGAATTCCGCCAAGTGCAGTCTATTGACAAGGACCTAACCAGACAATTTATCATCCTAGGTGGGAAAATCAACAAGTTGAAAGTCAACCAAAATCAGCTGTTGATGCGACTTGAAGAAGAAATTGCTCAGGATATATTTGAAGATGGAGAAACAGCGACAAAAGAGACCTTATCCTTAGATACAAAACTATGAAGAGCTCTTTGGCGGAGGAGATAAACGGTTGTATTACGAGGTGTTATCATTACATGACCGTTCATTTTACTAGCTGAGCATGCTGCGACTGACAGAAACTAGTTATTGGAAAACAGGAAAGCTATTTATCTCCTTCGCTCTGACCCAGACAGGATTCAAACGCCTCATCCTTGGATCTTATGAAACAGGAGTTGGAAGTGTAAAGTTGTACATTGTGGGTTGGTCAGAGAAAAAATTGTTTCCAAAATTCCCAACCGGCAGTCCGAGAAATGTTAACTTTTGCCGTTGTTTTTTCATATCTTGGTTTTTGCTGCAGAGGGCTGAACAAGAAATAAGTTGTAAACAGGTTATCGTGCAAGTCATGGAGCGCAAAGAAAAGTGTTTTCTGTTTTTCAAAGAGCAGCACGTGTTCCGTTGTGATGCTATCACTTCCTATTTATTCGCTACAAAGAGACTGCTCGTTCGGTCGCCATATTGCTGTTTGTAGCTCCAAGGTGTCTCGCATCAAAAATTTATAATTTTATTTTTCTTGTTAAAATGTTACTTCTTTTTGTTATAACTTATAATTATCTTTAGTTATCCTTATATCGTTTGTGATATCGCATTGTCGTTATAGTTTGTCTTTTTACTTTTGTGAAGTTGTAGAGCACCACATCTTCCGAAGTTTTATTTTTCAAGAAAAATTTGCTTCAAAATATTGTCCTGATTTCTCATAATTATTTTTACTGACTTGTGACTTAAATTCATTGTAGTGTGACATAGATTTGGGGAGCAGAGGACGCTACCTGTTCACCAAAATATTTCTAACAAACGAAAAAAATTCCGCAGAGAACCAAATCGGTTAATCTGATATCGCTCAATGCGATATACTGTATTGCATAATGCGATATATTTTGGTGGTCCCGACTGTGCTTCTAGGTTTTATTTTTCATCAGATAATTCTCCTGGACATGTAATTTTGCGCATTTGTAAATCTTCTTATAGAAATCAACCTGGACAGAAAGGCCACCGGTCTATAAAGGTCACTTTTCTCAGGTCTCAGAGGTGACCGTTATAGACAGGTTTCACTGTACCATCATAGATTACAAGGAAGAAAGCAATACTTGATTGTCAATCATATGCATTTCAATAGAATCATTATCTCATGCTAAGATAACATAATCAATATATTGCTCGTTAATACTATTTAATTCTTTTTCGTGATAAAGATTTGTGTTTAGGTGCAATTCGAGTACAAATAATACATTCAGCAAAAGCCTAATAAATGTCTTTGATCTCGCCATTATCGGATTACGTATCAATATATCTTCACTGAAAACCAGAATAATTGGCGAATCTAAATATCTATCAAACAGTCAATGTTTGCTTTGCATAAAAGCGTATTCTGAGATCAAGCAATGAAGATGTGCTGAACCTCAAAATGCAACGGAGGTATATTAAGAATATGTTTGCCATTTAGAGTCCATCTCGTTATTTCGTTTTGCTTGCCTTCATTGCATCTTTAACAAAGTCGAAGGCATCTCCTTTCCCAGTTCGATTGATGAAATTAAAATCTTGGTTATTAGTTGCTTGACCAGCTGCTCTTGGAATTTGTCCACGGTTGGGTGATGGCATCATTCCTGTATTAATATTTGGTGAATAACCCATTCCGTGTTGAGTCTGCCGTGACTGAGCAGGCATATAAGACTGTGTTTGCATAGCTTGTGGGTAGGAAGCACCACGTATTTGGTTCAAAGAACTCAAAGAAGTCATGCCGGGAGTACTGTTTGGGGATGACATCCTAGCCATGTTTGGCATCCGATTTGGGATATATTGATGTTGCGGTTGCATGGCATTGACTGGTACATTTTGCTGCCGGCTTGGTGTGTAGTTGCTGGTGTTAATAGCAGCTTGTGGTGGCCGGTTTGAAGTGATTGAAGGACTTGCAAAACCGCTTGCAGAGAAAGGATCAAAATTCAAGGACTTGTCATGTTGGGCTATATTCGATGGCATCATAGGTGACGACATACTCGGCACATGTTGACTCAGAGATAATGATTGCAGTGAGTTTATGTTTGCAGGCTTCTGGTCGCTGCAGCTACCTGTACTATAGATGCCCCCGGCAACCGAAGAGCCAGCTGATTGCACAGGTGATAAGAAATCTGAAGATAGCAAGTCAACTGTCCCACTGCTTTTGCTCTGCAAAGCGGATGACGAATCTGTTGATTGACCAATGGACTTTGTTGCAAACATGTCATCAACGTCTAAGAGGCTCGTTTGAGCTGTGGGAGGATGAGATGGAGCAGTTGTACTTGGTGTTATGGCATTCAAGGTCTAAATAAAAATAAAAGGCAAAATACATAACAAAACAAATCCTGTACTCAGAGCAATTACTGCACTCAATTGATTTTGAATTCTCAAGGACCATCTGATAACAAGCAAACACAAACAATTTCATGGTAATAATCGCTCCTTTTTGTAATTAAATCTAGCTAAGATTAATTACGAAATCCATTCTGAAACATAGTGAGATAATTAATGATAGAACTAATGTATGTTCGTTGCGTTCAATTAAAGTAACAATGTTCAATAGCAATAATTGAAGTCTAGCTTGTGTAATTACAATCTGTGTTTAAGTGATTACCTGTGTTAGGAGACCACAAATAATTGGTCTCGCTGGATGGTCCCTTAACCCTTGTCCTGCTATTGATGTGTATACACGTTTTCGAAACAAGTCAAAAGTAGTAACATATAACCAATCAGATAGTTAGTCCTTAACAAGCAACCAATCAGCAATTGGTGAAGCGGCTTCAAGTCTTCATTTAAATAGTTTTACGAGCAGGACAGGGGTTAACATAGGTTTGACTGTACACATCGCATTAGGTAAACATGCAAATACTGAATATGAGACCATATTATAAGAGAAGTAACTGAATCTAAAACGATTTACACTACCCAGAATTTGAATGGAAGCACATGAATGCAAATTATCAGATATTCTAACTCTCCCGTTTCGACCGTAAACCTCCCTTTTTGAGACACCTTTCTAGCCTCCCATTTTCATTAACAAACTCCCGGTTTCTCAGTTTGTTCTCTTTAATAATCAGCAAACAACCATTGTTTCCGTGGCATTGGTGTAGAAGGGTGTAGAGCTTCCATTCCTTGTGTCATGCAAACATTGATGTGCTACTAAACAATGTTACAATCATTTCAACAAAGCCGAAACACAATGAAGATGAAACGAAAGGCTGTAATCAATATTACTAGTATGCTGTCTTTCTTGCAATTTACTAGGATACTTACAGTGTGAATTTGCAGACCAGAAAACATGTCTAAGGAGTCGGGTAATCCCATTGGTTGGCTGCTGATAGCGTTTACCACTGGAGCTGGTTGCGTGTTGAGAGCAGTTGGCATAGGATGCCTTTGATTGGAGTCCATCTCGCCAAAATCACCTAGCAGAGACTGTAAAGACAAAAAATTAATATGCTGAAAAGGAACAGGTTGATACTATGCCGATCATTTGTTAAGAAAACACAACATGATTAATTGATTATCGATTTTCACAGTTTGCAAAGTTCAAGGAAGGACATCTGTGTAGCTTTTGACCACAGGCCTAACAAACACACCATATACTCTCTAGATTGGAGAACAAGGATTTCTGAAAAGTAAAACATGAATAGTCTGCTGCTTTAGTTCAGTTGCAACTTTATCCATAAAATTGTGCGGCAAAAGGACACAACGGTAAAATATACCACAAGAGCGCCATCCTGCATGTCATTGTGATACAAGAAGGATGCGGAATTCAGGGAAATACACAAAATGCATTAGACAAAAGCAAAAGCATGCCATCGTGTTGTGTGTTCTAACCCTTCAAACGTCTCCCTACATCCAACATGCATGGATAAGGTGGCTAAAACGGATGTAGGAAGCATGGTGTCCACCAGAAACTCTACTTGCATCATAACTGCTATTTCACAGCACTGCACGGTAGACTACACAAAAACTAAGATGGAATATGGGTGCTAGAGCATCAAAGATTGGTCAGGCTACGACTAGTGACAACTGACAAGTGACCTGATTTGCATCAAAGTGGCATGTGGTAGTAGAAGCATCCACGATCATCTCAGCTACAAATGATGACATGAAAGCTGCAAATATGTGACAATGACTAAAACTTGCTCTCGTATGTCCTGCAGGCCGCATCCAAATAAAAGTGTACAAATGAAGATACCATTCAAAGCACAAACATTTTAATTACTGACCACATTGCTGATCTTGGCATCTGTTTCGGACGGTGAAACACCTGACGCAAGTGCTACATAATATCAAAAGAGAAAATTCTCAGAATAGCTTTATTAATCACTACAGTCAGACCTGTATTAATGGCCAATTCTATAGAGCAGCCACCTGTGTATAAAGTCCACTCTTCATAACCCCCAAATGACACTTTTATAGAAATCAACCTGGACAGAAAAGCCACAGTCTGTCTATAAAGGTCATTTTCCGCAGGTCCCAAAGATGACGATTATAGACAGATTTCACTGTACTAGTAAGCTTAAAGACTCTGAAATTTGACAAGCAATCAACCTATCCACAAATCCTACTCATTCAATATCCCATCGGCACGATAGGACCGGATCTCACTTTGCCATACTTGTCTTGCTAGTTCTTGTTCATTCAACTTGTTTAATGTCCAAACTCAGTTAGTACCCTATTTAATGACATCTCATCACATCTACGGTATTATCGCGACTGCTTTTGAAACTGTAGTCTGGTAATGAATATTGCATTGATCTCATATTTCACAAGTATCGTCCGTGTAGTCGTGTGATATTATGCGAAAGGAGTGTATCCTTTTAGCTTGTCACAAGATTAGTATCAAGCAAGGCATATCTGTTCCTTGTACAACACTTTCTCTGGGCGGCTCAACAAACACAATTTTCAAAAAGTGGCTGCATTGGTGCTGCCAATTCCCCTCGCCCAATGTCCATACTCGCCTACTATTTATTATGATTATTTTCCCACTTTTTCGTTGCACCTGAAGGGGAATATTGACCGAGTTTAATTGTATGAACAATGGCCAAAAGAGAGCATGTGGCAGTCTCATCAAGCATTTACGTCACAACTCAGACCGCCAATCAGCGCCCTCCGTCAGTTGCTATAAATGTCTTGTATTTCGTAATGTCGTTCTCTTGCAATCTGTACTCTCGACCCTTCGGACGGGCTGGCTACCCTCCGTCATATCTGCCACAATTATACACTCAACATCTCATCCACTTGCCTCTTCATGTGATCAACATCTGCAAACTACATATTCTACAAGCAACTCAACTGATGACTGGTCAAAGTGATCGAACAATCATATACTACACAAAATCAATAGTGTTCATCAGAACAATAGTTATAAAACAGAAACACATAAGTCTAATTGTTGGGTCTTCAACTTAATGCTGTGGCATCTATAATTACCTGAGTTAGGGATAATCGGCGTAGAATTCACAGACGGCAATTGAGAAGGAGGAGGAGTCATTGTCATAGAAACCAGCATAGAAACGATCTGAAGGAAGGACAATATTAAAAAGAGGATATCAGCAACATGAAATCCATAACCACCACAAAGCAAAACCAGACAAACAAAACTCCACATTAGAGCATACATTAGCTTCACTCGGAAATACTGGTGATTAGTAATGGTGGTCTTCTAACACATATGGGATATCAACACAGGTGGACTCTTAAGACAGGTGGTCTGACAACACAGGTGGTCTCTTAACACAGGTGGTTGTCTAAGACAGGTTGAATTGTAATGTGTTTGTACCTTCTGTGCTCTTTCTCTCACAATGCTAGAGTTGGATGAGACAAGCAAGTTGAGATTTCCCATGCAAGCCTTGGAGATCTCATTTCTAGCTTTCACAGAGCTGGATTCCAAAAGGCTACGAATGACAGCTAAGGTTCTCTAGAAAGTTCAATAAGGTTGAGATAGTAACATCAAATCAACAGCAGCAAGAAATGGTTATGAATAAGACTGCAAAATCAACATACGACTTGAACTGTTGTGTTGTTTGATTCCAGGTTTCTGTCAAGTGCTTCTGCAAGTCGTTGCTGGTCTAGCGTCTGACAACTGTTAATAAATAGCGAAAAATAATAGAAATAAAACAACCAAGATCAGTTGAAATCAAGCACACACTGACGGTAAAGCTTACCTTGCAATAAAATTATCAACGTCTTGCTTGCTTGGCTCCATCTTGACACCTCCTGCTGACGTCAAATCCCCAATGGAACGATACTCGATAGTTTGTTCTACGGGAAGGCTGCATCAAGAAATACAACATCAATGGCATCGTTATAAATAGATAAATATTAGCAAAGACAATCAAGGAATAAACGTCAACAAATATGATTTCACGTAACAAAAGGAATCTCGGTTAACATGCCAACGGTCAGCAGTAGACGTAAGTAGACCAGTAACATATTACGAAGACAGTAGAGCCTAGGTCATACTATAACCTAAACAGAGCGATGTGAGGGTAACATTTGAGCAACCCAAAGAGAGACCCCGTTATCATGTGATTCATTGCAAAGACATGCCTTTACTTAGCATGTTGGTCAATTGTTACGTACATTTAACTACAGTAATGTCTCTTCCAAGGTTTAAGAAAACGACTAGCTTAGCATGTATTACTCGGACAGTTATGAATTAACAAACGGCTTCTTTAGAGTTAAAAATAGACCATTGATTATCGCTAAAGCAAACAATTAGTGAGGCGATCCTAGTCCTGACATTGTCCCTAGTGAGTACTAGAAACAGAAAATGAAAATAGTGGAAACACATACCTTGACGAGTACATGGAAGATGCAGAGATTTGATATGGATCTACATGGTCAAGCTGCGTTGTACCTAATGACGGAGAACAAGAAACAGAGATAACGACAATGCGTTAAAGCAGAGCATAACAGATGCAAAAATCACTATGGTTACAAAGGCAGGATGTGTATGCAGAACAATAAACTGATTTTGTTTCCAATAGCGCAGTGCTCTTCTATGTGGCTGATTCGGTATTGTTGATCCGATATCGTTTTTCCCGTTTTAAATACGAAACTGGGATAACATTCCCCATATGGTCGAGCGACAGACATGCTTCTTACTATTACACACCTTATTTCATGATTTTATTATTTTATTATTGCAAGTCACATCCTATCAATTGGGAGCCATGTAGCGGAAGATATTAGTTGTTGGCATATGGTCCAACCTGTCTCAATGACTAAATGTCATAAGTGACCACTTGTCACAAGTGACTACCTCTCTTAAATGATCACCTGCCTTACGTGACCATCTGTCTTGAGAGACCATTTTTCCTTGGTCATTTTAATGGGGATTTAAGAAAGGTTTGGTGGTAGTTGCAATGACGGTGTATTTTGAAACCTCCCCTTTGAACGGTGGCCCTTAATCATGACAACATATGCTAATTATTCTGCTAGTGGATGGCACTCTGATCAAAAAAATTTTGTGACATAAATCATATTACAATCGGTCTAAATATAATCTCTAAACTGATCAACTATAGAACCATCGGCATGTCACTGACCCGAATATGTGCCTTGTGTTTCCATCTTTGTATTCATACTCTGATCATTACCAAATGCTGAGAATGAGCTAGGTGGAATAGCAGCAGTCGGCTTGGCTACTTCGTGGTGACGCTGGTAATTGTTTTCAGGGGTCACTGGTTGCGGTGACTGTCCGGAATTAACGAGTGAATCTTTCCATCCTTTTAAAATAGATTGGGCATCAGACCATAGCCCACTTTGCGATGCTTTGTAAAATGTGGAAGCAAACAGAAAACATTAGAAATACAGTGCTCAGCACATACAGTCAAACCTGCACTAGCGGCCACCTCTATAGAGCAGCCACCTGTGTACAAAGGCCACTCTTTATAACCCTAAAATCACATTTTATGATTTTATATAGAAATCAACCTGGACATAAAAGCCACCTGTCAATAAAGGTCATTTCCCTTCATCCGAGGACCTTGTCTCGCTCCTTCCTTGGAATACTTCTTTGTCTAGTCTCAGAAATTAGAATTTTGTCCCTAGAACTTTTCCTTATCTTAAGCCGTATCAAATCTAATAAGGCCGTCTTCCGTACAAGTAACTAGCAACAAAGATTACATTAACAAGGAAACAATGGTCTGGTAGAACAATTAAACGGTGTCAGTGAACCAATAATAAATTCATTTGGATGGTCTACGCAATCTGTAGCACTCAGAGGATATTTGGTTTGTATGTAGAAAGCTCTTAATTTGCCTTCCATATTCTAACAATGACAATCATTCGTCTCTACTCCACTGTACAAGCAGTGGCGTAGTCAAGGGGGCGGGCGAGGGGGCAGTCACCCCCCAATGCTTTTTCAAGTCATAAATTAAACAAGGCAAATCCGGTGAGAAACTAGTTGAGGGTGAGGGTAACTCTTTTCTATAATATGGATATTACTGTGAGTGAATCAGGAATCTATATAAATATTTTTACTGGATTCGAAACTGCAGTTCTGGGAAAAACTCTAACGTGTTCTTGCAGGTACACCAACCCCCCCCAAAGCGGGGACTGGGGGAGCCGCAAAGCAGCTTCCGCTCAACCATTTGCCCCCCAAAATTTAAAAGCTTGCTACGCCACTGTGTACAAGTCTAATATGTGATTTAGTTCAAAGATAATAACAAAGTAAATTTACTAACCAGTCGTAACAGGTGTTGCCTGAGTTGAGTTGTGCGATGAAGAACTTCCAAATCCAGCACTAGAGGAGTTTATTCTGTTACCTACAACAAAGATCAGAGCATAATTCAAGGAATGCAAGTAAACATAATAATTCACTTAACCCTGTAGTGGCCGACATGTGGTCTGTGTGCACTTGATGTCGTCATTGGATAGTCACGTGATTGCAAGAAGATGTAGCCGTGTCATCCTTAATTATCCTCTTTCCCGTCTGTACTTTGTTGTGTCAACAACTCCGTTTGTTCTGTATTCTACACTGTATCTCAAAACATTGAGCTCTGGCACCAACGACCATATGTATTCTTTGGAACTCTGCCATCTCTCCCTGTTGTGGAACCAGCAAGTTGTCTCTCAAATACATATATGTATACATATATGGAATGTGAAAGCCTCCATCTTTGCCTCCTACAAGCCAACTATCCAAACAAGGTGCTCCATGCATCACTGTCAGGAGACTAACGGCATATTGTAAATTAGTCGCATGCAGCTGATTAACATTGCATATAATATATCGCATCGTGTAATACCACCTTAACGACCAAAGACAATGTGCCCTAAAGTAACTTTATTTGTTTCAAATGCAAACTAATACTTTATACAATGACACTTATCCACAACTACCTACAAATTACTAAGCTTGGTATGTCCCCTGGACACTTGCGCAATTTCCTCTTATTATGGTGAGAGAAATTCTCTGTTGTATGTGCCCTTGCAATGTGCGAATGAAATGTGCCCTTGCATTCTTACAATAAATGCAATCTCTTTGGGCTTGAGGCTGAACATGAACGAGTCAGTCTACAGCAGCTGCTGTTTCGTTCTAATATAGATGCACAGAGCTACTTAAAGCTGCCTTTCTCATTTTGAAAACATCTGAGAAAGCAAAGAGTCTTACTATTGGTGTGAGGTGGATTTTTCGTTCTTTTGACATCAAAGAGAATCTCAGAAACGATCTAGAAACAAATATACATTTTATTTTTATAGTACATAGTCTGTTGTCATTGTCAATCTTACTCAAAATACAACCACTTCCACATACGAAGTAACACTAAACCCACAGTGTTCTTGTTTCGTTCATACCTGCGCATTTTCTCGCACTTTATGGATAAATGCCTTTCCGTGAAGTGGATCTTCTGCTTGATTAAAAGCTACAATTAAAAATGCACAACCAACAGTGAGCAAACAAATTTAATCACACTAATTTATTAGATTCTTACTAGAGCGAATTACACTATAACGAATTTTCCTTCTCTTTTTAAATAAACTTTGACAGCATCAAAACGGTTTCCGTCTCTTATACATGACCCGTGAGGACAACATAATGTTCAGAACCCAGAACAATTGATTCACACTGTTTCAAAGCCGGGCTTGAGGTCAAACAACAGAAAGGGCCATAACGTGACTGTAGTTTTGAAAGTCATTTACTGTCTCGTCTCCATAGCAACAAGACGATGTTTGATAAAAATCAATAGAGGTGTATCACTGTATCAGTTGCTTGATTTGATAGGTTCATTGTGTTCGCAAGACCAGTGCCTTGTCAGAAGAAGACGTTGTTGTTTCGTGTTGCACAGACTTTACTGATTACCAGAGAAACATTTTAAGTCTGCGCAAAGGCTATATAATGGATAGCAATGGGAGCAAAGTGACTGTCCTTGAGCCGAGTGAAAATCGTATCAAACATGAATTGAATCAGAATCGAAAGATTGATTCTATTGTTCTAGGGCAACACGGGGCTTACCCAGTGCCTTCTGGATTTCCTCTATTAGCATCGTGTTTTGGAGTCAACTGATTTACATTGAATCAGCTCTGATCTGTTCTTTTGCCCATCAGCTTCCCAGCGGAGTCATTTCACTTCACAATGGCAGAGTGGACTCAATCAAATAGCAATGGAGCAATGCAATTCAACAAGCTATCTGTTTCACAGTCATTTTGCTCTAATAGGAGTCAAAATTGTCGGCTAGCCCCCACACTTGATATGTCTCTAAGGTGCTCCTGGCTTTATCAGGTTTTGAATTGGATATGAGCACCGTACAGATATCAAAGCCACAGTAATAGAGGAAATGCTGATGACCGAACAACTGGCTGAAGTGACATTAACCTACCCCGCCACTGCAAGTGACATTCTACGCCAAAAATGAGCTTCTTGCTACCATCAAGCAGCCTTGAAGTATTTCGATCTTTGCTCCGAGCTAGAGCATCTATGACTTCGCTGCTCACGCCCTGTGGAAACGTTGTACCTATTTTTACCAAAATCAGCCTGCTTTTATATATACACCGTACTGTTTTTATGTACTACTCAAGGTTTAATTTATAATTGTTTTCTTAACTTACTGTTTTAACTCGCCATATTGTAAAACGTATCTGTACAGGTAACTGGGGATTGGAGTTCTCCTTCTCCAGTAATATGCGAGAATAAATAAAATATATGATGATGATGATCAAGCTTATCAGATTACAAAATTGACCTACATCATATCCTGGAGGCACTCACTTTTGGCCTTTTCAATCCCATCAGCGTTCTTCCGTAGACCGTTAGCAAACTCTTCATGCCCTTTCTCTAACACCAACTTCATTAGATGCAATACCTATCAAATAAACATCTGATTAGCTCACAAATACATCATATGAATGATTATTAAACTGCAACTGCTTATCTGGCTTAAGTTAAGAACACAGAAATCTCAAACAAAAATGGCGCCAGAGTAAAATCAACTTGATAGACAATTGAACAGGGGACTCTTCAAATGCATGCAGGACTAGCCAACAGGTTAATAACGATAAGGGGCTACCGTTCTAATAACTCTACACTGAGCTGCAGAAATCAACTAACATCTGACTGGCAAAAAATGACTTTGTAACCACTGCAAAGGTAATTATTCTTGGAGCCAGATTCCTTTGAAGTGTCCCTTTCATATTTCCATTTAAAACTTTTCAAAGGATCGAGAAAATTCACGCGAAAACGAGGGAGAAGAGGTTAGAGTATTGCTTCTTACATTTATTCAAATTCATCCAATTCCGAGAATTTGAGCGACAAAAACAGCATGTGGGATATATCGAACATGGATCATTCACTAAGACAGCTTTCATTTCAATTTAGAGCATCAAAGGGAGGTAGCCAGTTGGGTAGCATTTGCTTTAAGAAGCTCGACTGTCCCAGCACTCAACCCATAGTGTTACCTTGTATTTGGTGTGAACGGACGTTTTGTTGAGCCGCTCGACCAAGAAGAGCATAAGGTTCTCACAATGATCTAATGATTCATAAGTGATATCGTACATCGTCAAGGATAAATTTGCCATTCAATTTTATAAATATCAGAAGCAGCTACAATCAAGATGTTGCAATAGAAATACAAACTATCAAATTTGATAAAATATATAAATTCCTAGTTGACGTCTTCTGATCAATCACATACAATGATGCTCTCATTCTCAAAGTTACCTGCTACCGAACAAAAGTCCATCTAGTACATAACATAGCTGCTCAGTTATAGAACTATCGATATAAAACATAACATGGCACAGTTATACGATTACTGTGCAACAAATATATATACTTAGGTCACTTGCAAGACAGATGACGTCATTGATGTAGCCAATTGAATAATAAATTTGAAGTGGATATTTCTTCAGTAACCAGAATACTTGGCCGAAATACTTGTTGCTTGCGCTATTCGTCCAGTAATTGTTCTGCGCACCCGTCTATGAAAATAACACGTCGGATGACAGCGTTGGTGTTATGCCAGTTTGTATTCCGTGTTATTGCGCGGAGAACATATTTTTTGACTATGAGAATGCGCGGGTGGCACGCGGATGACTCACACAGATTCTTTTACACTAATTGAAGATGCATTAAAATTTGTCAAAATCAGATACTTTCGCAGATTAGTTGTGGAGTTTGCGCGGAGGGCACAGCATAAAATGCAGTCAGGGACTGTTGTGTATTGACAGCTTTCAAATCCAAGTTGTTTCAATTTCAAGAGACTAGCTGTGTAATAGGTGAAAAATGAATCAGATTTGCAACTGGATTCTATGGGAAATGCTTTCTGAATCGTTCGCAAGCTGCTGTTAGCCTCTACTACAACCCGTCAATCCCTGTTGTAAAGATTGTAAGATACGCATACGCCGAAGATCTTCGGAATGGAGATTACTGTGATTTCGTGGCTGGTGTGGCGCAAGCCGCGAAAATCTGACGAATTTGATACTAAACACTACTTAAAATCACGAGTTTTATAGTAGCGTAAGCTTGAAGCAGCACTTCCTGGCATAATCTTCGGCTTGCGAAAACGAATTCTCCACTGCCGTTAGTAACGATGGTGTCACTCTGCCCACCAGGGTTGGTGTAAAATGTTAACTAACTGTATATTTATCATTCTTGGCGTTACTGACTGCAAATTTTCAATCTTGGGACGACCCAAGTTGCCAACCAACAGCAATTCCACGAAAGTGACTCCGTCGCACAAAATCTACGTTAAACCATGGTTTCACATTCTCGTCCGCCATGCTGAACGAATGATTGAGGAAACTGGCGCCGGGTAGTTTTTCGTTAGGCGCGTGCGCAGAACAATTACCGGACGAATAGCGCGAGCAACAAGTATTCCGGTTACCGACGAATATCCACTTCGTAATAAATTAGCTTAATTTAGTTACACAAATCGTCACATCCGCCTCTGATTACAATTGCAGAATAGGATACTGACAATTTCATTCAGCAAATGCCCTGGTGGTAAATTAGGGTCGTCCGAGGTTGCTTTCAACACCAAAGGAACCTAAGACCCGAAAACAAATTGCGTTAGAACAAAGTCTTACACAAACACAACAAAATGTAGTTGTTTTGTCTGAAAAGTGAGCAGTCTCCATCAATTAACTAAGGTTCGTTCAACTTCTTTGCTGCTCATTTGCATGATTTGCTCAATTAGCCAACAAGAATTCAAACACACGACATTCAAATATGTTTATATGGTGTTAATCATACACTATTCTTTTAATGCAAGCAACGATGGCCTATTTTTCATTACCTTTGGCGTGAAAGCAACCTTGGTCATAATTTTGTTGAGTGAATCAGCCATCTTGCTGCAACTTTGTCCACCACTGCCTCATGCAGAGGACGTCCAGACAATAGAAATTGTCACGTGACGTATTGTTGTTGGAAATCGCAACTCCACGCGAAAGTCTCACTCTTTTCAAGTTCATCATTGCCAACAATGTTTACGTTTGTTGTTGCATGTGGCGGGGAAAGTTAATTTTCTTCTTGGGATTTCTCGGCGCTGTCCTTCTGCTATTATGGGCTACTGATACTCCGTCTATACAACGGTCTGGTAAGTTGATTTACGACAAGACACGGGCCAATTGTAAAGCCACGTTTGGCGGTTCTGAACAAACCCACAACAAAACCCGCCTGCCAAAAGTACCAAGGTTTAAGTTTACTGCACAAACGGGCTACACCTGTTGTCGCACTTGGACTCTGTGTCTTCCTTACAAAAGTTTTTTCCCCACGCTATATATGAGGCTTTCTGTTGGCTTCTACAGTTGCCTGACATTCGTGACTGTTGCTTGCTACGTGTGCTAACAACTTTTGACGAGGAAATGATGCCGTGCTACTCCGGGTTTTGCACAGCGATGTTCTTGTCCGCTCTGCTCCTATTTCACCAGAGACTCTCGATTCACTCATGCCACGCTCTCATTCATCGTAGCTAGCTTGCTTGTGCCAAGCGGTTAACAATTAAATGTCTTTAATCCAAAAAGATCTCATTGCCTGTAACTGGATTCAATGTTTGAAATCTCTTTTCAAATTCACGAGTAATAATATAATTATGTATATATTATGCATATGAGCAAATCTGAAACTAGGTTTCAAGCGAGTAATTTGGTTGCTGCCCAGGACTCATTCTGGCGAGCGATACCGCAACTGTATTTGGCTAATTATAGCTCTAACGATATGAACCGTACGTAGCAAACCGCAAGCGTGCTTTATCCTGGCCGTGCTATTGCCACATGTAATTTCAATTCTGTGTCTCCTTTATTCAGGCCCAATGGACTCCCAGGAAATGCCTTCGTCTGTGACAGGACAAATGTTCAAGCTGGTGATGATTGATTTCGATGGTACCATCACAACAGAGGACACTTGTTCTTTGATGTATCAAGCGACAGAGCGATATCAAAAGAGTGATGATTCAATTAAAACTCAATTAGATACGCAATGGAATTCGTTAGCAGTTCACTACTTGAAAAATCATTACGAAACACTGCATCGTGAGCTGTCATTGCTTCCACCGCCGGGTACGCGTGGACTAGACTTTAATGCTTTAGAGGCTTTTCTCAATACCATGGAAACAAGTGACCACCGGTCAACTATAAATGTCAGGGAAAGTGGAATCCTTGATGGTGTTACAAACAATGGACTAATGGCTGCATCTCGTCAGGTTGTGGTCCAAGATGGCTGCCAGAATGTGCTACGAAAGATGTCTTCTTTGCTTCAAATAGTATCTGTCAGCTGGTCAGGAGAGTTGATAAGTCATGCACTCGATGGAGTGCTTCGTTGTAGAGATTGTATTCATGCTAATTGGCTGCTTGCCAATAACAATATATCAGATGGTTCTATCGATTCAATGCGGCGTCTGACTACTGCAAAAGATAAAAAGGAGACAGCTATGCGTCTTATAAAAGCCAGGGATATGCCAGGAAAGAGTGTGTTTATCGGTGACTCCATGACAGACCTGCTCGCAATGTTAACTGCTGACATCGGTATCCTTGTCGGTTCTAGTAGTGCAACTTTAAAAGTGATAAACCAATTTGGGATAACGCTAGAACCTTTATCGTCTCTTCTTGGTCTCTCGTGGAATGATCTTCAGCGTAAACTGGATCATGTTCAACACGTTGTTTACAAAGCTGAATCATGGTGGCAGATTGACAATTTATTGTCCAGCTAAATAACAAGGTCACAGTGGTACTGCCAAACTGGAAGACCCAGAATGGGTCTGATGTTTTATAAAGTAATTACATTTTGAAGTCACTTATCAATATTTAAAGTGTTGCTTTAAGCAATCGAAAGGTGTATTGAGTAACATATGAAATTATATTTTGAGGTTTGAATCTTCAATGTATTGCAGTCTTGTTCGGTCGTTTTCACTGACTTTGCTTGGTGAATTACCATGTATGAGCCGACCTCAGTTTTCAGGACAGTTTTGCTCCTTAAATTTGCGCATTTAGCATCTTTAATGAACTTGAAACAGCGCTCATGTATTAGCAAAATTGGGCTTTATTGAGAAGTATTATGGTGCTAAAAATCTGGCTTATAGTATACATTGTAATAGTACTGATTTACCAATTCCACTTTTGCATCAGTTTGCATTCCGTATTGCACCATAACCGAAGTTTTGACTAACGTGTAATTGTCCTTTGGCACTAGAATTGTCTAATGGTATATCTCTATATATCTCTTTGACCACAGAAAAGCTAAATAGACAAATACATTTTGGAAACTTTCTCTTCATTCAAAGTAATTAATATTTATACTATACATCATTCCATGTTTTTACATCATCGCTTCTTTCTGCCATAGTCGGTTTCACCTTGTGATGACATTTGCAAGGCATTTGAAACTGCTGCAGCTAATTGCTGACCACGCAAATCAACGTCTTCAGGATCGTCTTTCTGCAAACAATAAGTAATGTCTCAGGAAGAAAAATCAATTTGCAGATGATTAGCTTTGCCCACGGCCTCACTCGTTTTGTCCGTGGGTGTGAGATATGATATGAGACTAGTAAACTTGACACATATTATCAATATAAACGGAGTGGCTGTGAGGGATAGTAAAAGCAAGAGTAATGGCATTAATCGCTACGCAGAGTGTATGCATCGGTGCGGCTGACCCATTTGACATGTTACTTGCAGATCAAACAAATGAGAATTGGGAAAATCTTAAGTCTGGTACAAATCTACAATAACATTACAAACAAATCTGTGACAGTTTGAAAATCATGCGATGAACCGCGTGAAAAGGTCGTCAGGATTTCTATTTCTTCAAATTTACATCGGTTTTTACCTGGAGCTAGTTGTTTTATTCAAATTATGTTTGCCTTTTCACATGATTTTCATACAAATTTGGAAACGTACTACAGGGTAATAAACTTTAGGCTTACCGTGCTGTCCATCCGCAACAGATCACTGATCTTCTTGACTTCTGCTGTGTTGGATAGAAGCGCTGCGCTTTTGCTGTAATGATATCGCAATCAAATGTTTTCACATCACTTACTTTAATCATTAATTTTCACTTTGCTTACATCAGCACGTCTCTTTGTGTAATGTTACCTGGCAAATTCCTTCTCACTTTTCACTTTCCTGTTCATCAAGCGTGTATGCTCGGCTGCAGAACTTTGCTGTATCCTATTAAAAACATACAGTAGACTTGTAATTTCTTTAGTTTTCAGTGGAGCTTCCAATATGCTGGTATTAGAAGCCCTTTGAGTTTATTTCCCAGACCCAGCTATGATATTTTGGAAGGAAAGCTCACTGAACTACAGGTATATCCTTGCGACCGACAGAATATTTTATCTTCGCACCGTGACTTGCTAATAACTGATTATGCATGTACTCATTGTACTGGTATCTATTTGTCTGCTATAAGTAGCCGTACTTTGCAAGGCAAATCTGTTGATGCATTTGTTGACAACACAGTGGTGTAAAGAAGAGCAACAAGTTGTTCCAATGAAAACAAATGTTCCAAAGACAAACGTGCAGAGTTTGTTCCAATTTGTTCAACATTTACAGAAATAAAAAAGTGTCGAATTCCTATCTGATTTTATAAATCTTTTCATTTTGTTTCCAGTTGTTCTCTCTTGCTTCAAATTCCTGAAAATATCTCTAATTATAAAAAATATGTTTTACTCTGCATTGAGACTACGATATAAAATTAGATTATATTTAGGCTGTGTTCGATGTTTACCGTTTAATGTTCTTGTCTATTGTTCTTGATTCTTTGATGGATTCATTGATGACATCGTGATATGTTATGGATGAGAGCGTACTTCAGTCAAGGGATGTCGAATAACACAATAAATATGTTGATAATGTCAAATGTCTATTGAAGGACCAAAATGACAACTTGATATAAAGCCATTTAGCATAATTGAAGTGTAATTTAGAAGTCAGCCTCAGCATACAGAGATGAACTAGAGGTGAAAAGAATTGATCGGAAAATAATCCGTGTTATAGATTAACGGCCTCTTTGTACACGATTGGTAGTTGGCCGATACATTTGAACGATAATTAGATTTTTTGCTTTTGTCACTGTAACAAAACAAACACAAACAAATCTTGCATCAATAGCATTTTCTATCTGATGCCCATTTACTGGCAGTAGTTTCAAACATTTGCAGCAGTCATCAAGCCATATTGCACTGTGTCGGGCAATTTGCATGCCATACAAAAGTTGGCACTCAATTGTATTGTCTTAGTCAACGACTACCTGTCTTAAGAGACCACTCTTCGCTGTTCCGTTTAGTGGTCACTTAAGACAGGTTTGGCTATCTGTGCATGTCAAAGGATATGGAGGTAGGGATTGTATTTCAGTACGCTGCATGAAAACAGCTGTTCCAGCATCCACCGCAAGATTCTTCTGCTGCATATAATGCTCAACCAGTGGACTTCTTCCCAGGGTGTCAAACACCACTCTTTGAAATTTTGGGCCAGCATTTGCAGGACATGACTGCAATGGACAGCAAACATAAAAATATGAGTATTATGTTTGGGGATATATGGCAGGGGAATACCTTCCACAGTAAGTGAAACATCTGAATCTGAAATCAGTTGTGAGTGGACAACATTGTCACTAAGAGAAGGAAATGCAAATGAAAAAGTCACATCGAAAGATTCCTTTACAATAGATGGGTGTGGCGGTCTCATCAAGCATTTACGTCAAAACTCAGACCACCAATCAGCACCCTCCGTCAGTTGCTATAAAAGTCTTCTATTTTGTAATGTTGTTCTCTTGCCATCTGTACTCTCGAGCCTTCGGACGGGCTAGCTACCCTCCGTCGTATCTGCCACAATTATATTCAATGTTACCTTACATTCGCCTGTTCTTGCATCAACACTCAACCTACATACACTACATGGGCAAAACAAGTAACCAATGCACAGATGTCTTGTGATGGGACAAGAGGTGAGAGGTCTAGAAAGTCAAGATCATCAGGGTCCTTATTGATAGACTGGGGCTAAAGCGTAGTCCAGGACTAAACATTGAGTCTGGACTAAATTACCTAAAATTTGTTGATAGGAGTTGCGATTTAGTCCTAGACTACGCTTTAGTCCCGGTTTATGAATGAAGGCCCAGGAGAAATCACGTGCCAAATGAGAATTGCATAACTGTGACTAGCTACAATGAGATGTCAGTGGATGTTGACCATGGAGGGGACACTCTATCAGGTGTGAGAAGTTTGAAGGTCCACATAATCTCTTCTGTGAATTTTTCATTTGATGACAGTTCATCTCCTTCAGGGTTAGGGTTAGGTCAAATCAAACTAATTCCAGGTGGAACTCACACTTTACCTGAACTATCCAATGATTTTTCCTCTTAGTTCCTTACAAATTACAAGACACAAAACATGAGCTTGTTCATTGTGCTGTTGAGATATGGGTCACCTCAGCTTTCTTCTTTTGTGGTTGTGATGATTCTGTCAGTGCCTGTGAAGATCCTGCTTCATTTCTGTTCACATTTGTCTTGTTGGGAATACGGTGATCTGATTCACTCTTCGAGAAGTCAACATGGCTGCCACGATCTTCGTTAATGTCATTCGAATGCAGAACAGTGCTGTTTGATGGCTTCGGTTTGTTATTGCAGCTGGAGCTATCTTTATTGCTCTGTGGCCTTTGTCTTTGGATATTAGATCTCATTGCAGCTGGAAGATGACAATCCGGAAAAAATACTAGAACAAACCTATGAAAAATGTGGTCTCTTACTAGAGGTGGTCTTTAAGACAGGTGAATTGTACTGTTTAAACTCTTGATAATCCGTTGGGAGGTGGCACTTGACATAGGCGGTCACTTAAGACAGGTGAATTGTATTGTTTGAACTGTTAACAAACCATTGGGTTTTGGCCACTTAACTACGCATATGGTCACTTGAGACAGGTGGTCACTTAAGACAGGTTTGACGTTGCTTAAAGTTGTCCATATTTTAAACCAATTACTGTACTTCTATTCTTTTCCAAATAAGAAGTTTGGAACAAGAGTACTGACAACGCACAAGGCAAACTAGCAAGACAGCCACAGATGATTTATGTTGGTGCCGACTCATTGATGCGTATGCTGTCAATCGTAATTTAACCTCTTTAACTAGCAACTTCTCATGACGAGGACACGAACAGAACTAAATTATGTTACAGAATACAGCACCCTTAGGCTACGACATAACAGCATGACATCACTAACACTGAGGGGATTAACACAAGAGAACAATTTACAGGAGCATAACCGGAAACATGACAACCAATACATGTGACGATAACAGGAACTACACAGCCACCGCACTCAGCAATGTTAAGGTCAGAGATGATGTGATTCTGGAAGACATATGATATCTCAGTTTAATAATGTAGTTAATAATAAATAAAACAGCTGTTTATTTTACTAGTCGATAGTGATTTCAAAGAAGTTTACCATTGTTAGCATCTTCTTGGAGTTTCTCATTTCTGCGCATGTTTGCTGGCTCTAGTTTGTCAAAGTTCCATTTGGACCATGATCTAGGTGCAGGCTGAATACCTGAAGAATGAGATCCAAGCTGGTTTCAAGACGATGATAAAATAGTAAAAATTCAGATTTGGCTGGAATATAATTTACCATCAATAGAACAATAATAGAGGTGATGTTGTATCGTTTGGTGCAAGGGAGACAGGTTGACGGCAGAGCAAGTCACATTTCGTCAACAACTTTTGGCAGACTATTTATTTCCACAATGCATGCAATATACATTCAAAATGCATGACTATTACAAAATTACCATGCAGGTGTGAAAATGGAACAAAACAGCACATGACACATACAAGACCGTGATACCACAGCACACTTCACATCTTACATAACACCACAGAAATAAACTCTGCCTTCAGCCCCTTCTTATCTGATATCTCCAGTATGTGAATGTAAGTGGAATCGACTGTATTTATTCCTCTGTTATGGAAAGCAATATATAGCACCAGTTCCAGCAAGGCAATAGATACTTTGTTCCAGCACCCCATACCCACCTCCACCCCACCCCCTAAGGGCAAATGGTGAAGCCATGTGTGACGTAAGGGGCAGCACATGCAAATTACTAACATTGACATGGAGGATGGTGGAACATGATACGGTGACTGTGGCCAAGAACAGTAGGGTTACCAGAAGCCCTTTATTTCCCAGAATCATTCCACGTTTGTATGTTATGCAATATGCCAATTTTGTTAGACAATTCTACCCAACTTTGAAAATGTTTCATATTTTCCTCTGTGTTCTGGTAGCCGTAAAGAAGAGTAAGATGAGTCTATTCCAGCTACACAGGGCTCAACAGAGAATGCTACATGATTTCAATGACACGTAGTTCTCGTGAAGATTTGAGGACCATATACAGAACAGCTCACTTACTTACCAACCATCCAAATAAATATAGTAGACATCAGTTGATTTTTAAATTCTTCATCAAATTGGCGATAGGATGTTGGAAATGATTGACAAAAGATACAGTAGACAGCTTGTGATAATAGATCTGGCATGCGCTGAAACACGCAAAGAAGAACACAGTTGCAGATACCTATTGATTAATGAGGAAGCTGCCTTGCAAGATTATTGTAGCAACAACCGCAGAATGATACAAGAACTTAATTGCCACAAGCTTTATCAGTGTGTGACGATAAATGGTCAAATATATTGGCGGTTTTGTTTAAATATCAACCACTAATTAGTCAAGACATGTGGAAATAAATGTCACTATAATTGTAAAGTGTGTGAATTATGGCTAGCCTTTTTTCACTGATTGCTCATTTCCTCACGCTTCTCAGAAGAAGAAGTTGCTAACTGGGAACACTGCTGCATTTCGGACATTTGAAGGGTAAAGTAGGGTTGCTGTAGTTAGAGTGCTTTACGATCATAACCACTTGCTGTAATTTGCCAAGCACAGTCCAGATAGATTGTGGGAGGTCCAGATAAATTTTGGCTTAATTGTGATGATAAAGCTACAATGCCAACCTTCATCATTGCATCTTTGTGTTTATTTTCCATATGATTGAAAAGCAACATAGTATAATTCCTTGCAATTCGGTCAAAAAGTTTCTCTTGATCTGCCGCTGTGGCCTAAAAGTGAAAACAATACTGTTAATTTTCTTCTAGGATCCAAATGAAGAAAATTGTTGATTTATCCATCATCTAAAATTCAAGCAAACAACAGAAGACAACAATGTAATGCAGCTTTATTTCTCAGAACTGTTGGACGCAGTGACGACAACACTTTGCAAAGTACAGTAAAACCTGTCTATAACGGTCACCTCTTGGACCTGAGAAAAATGACCTTTATAGACAGGTGGCCTTTCTGTCCTGGTTGATTTCTATAGAAATTGTCATTTTTGGGTCATGAAGAGTGGCCTTTATACACAGGTGGCTGCTCTATAGAGGTGGCCACTAATACAGGTTTGACTGTAGATTGCTTTATCTTGTAGCAAAACTGCTATACGAGAAGTTCCATAGAATAATAATATTTATACAAAGTCTTCTCCAATAGACAGGAACAATATATGGAACAGGAACAATAAATAAAACAGCTAGAAATACAGCCAGAAAGGAACACTTGAACTTGACAAGAGCTACCAATGTAAGTTATGTAGCACAACATGGTTATGGTGCAACATGTAAACGATCAACAAACACGTCACAACGACCCAGAATAATTCATTACAACAATAATCAACATACAAAGCTCAATTTGTGATATGACCTCCCTCATAGCATTTCAATGTCAGTCATGTAAGGGAAACTTGAGCAGTGACACATTTTAATTTAATTATTGCAGAGAAATTTAGGTTATTTTGATATCAATAAGCTACCTGATGTTGCACTTACTTGGTATTTGTGGCAGAAAAACCACCAAAAAACATCCTGAAAAGCAAAGAAAGAATTGGTTTTCCATTACGATATCAAGTGATGAAGAGCAAGGAAGGATTTTAAAACCTAGATTATTAGAATCTATTCTAATCCGAATTATTTCTTTGCTATTTGAATGCTGGAAAACGGTCTGAAATATTTTATTCATAAACTTTTGTTCCAATCAAGTATTTTCCATTTGAAGACTTGCTATAGTAAAATAGCCTTGCTGCTAACATCTTTCAATTTCTACGTCATCCTCATTCAAATTTTGTTTTTTGAAATTTTTCCCAGCGGCATACAGAGTCTTTTTCTGTTACCATATTGCATGCCTCAAATAATTTACTATTGATACGATTAAAAACATTAAAAGGTTTGAGTTAAATCAAAATGTAAACTGTTAAATAATCAAACCTCCACATTCAATAAGATAGAAGCTTTAATAAAGAGAAAGAAAGCAGGCTGAATCAATTGATCAATTGTTCTATTGTATCGTCTACTAAGGACTGTTGCCATAATCACTGATAGTGCCTATATATATATTGGATGGTACAATTTATGGAAGTTGCCCATTCCTCCCCTTGGACACAGAACATTGACAAATTGGCTTAAACAATGAACCATTACATGCAACAGATATATCACTACTATTAAAATCATGAAAAAGAAAATCACAAAACGAGGTCGACTGTCCAAGTCCACGACAGTACAACGCCGACAGCTTCCAAGTTAACACATTGTGCAATGTCTGTAGCATTGTTTCTTTGTATCAAACAATGTGGCCAATGAAGTGTGGACGCCTCTCTTGAATAATAGCGGAGACCGATGGTGACAATCCATGAAGGTGTTCAGTTGACAAGGTGAAGATAGTGGGCATATGCTTTATTAACACAGTAGAAATAAACTTTGTGTAATCAAATGATGATGAGACTACCAGGTTAGATTTCAGAGTTGAAAATTAGACCATCATTTCAGCAAAATGTGTTATGTTTGATAATAAGAACCCCAAATTATTAGCATGAAAATGTTTCAATATCTTTCCAATCAGTAATGATTCCCGGCCAGAAGTGTGCCTACCCCCTTGTCCATTGCTATCATTGTTTATGAAATATCAAATGTTTAAGACATACTCACATACATGAATGATCATCTGCATATTCTCCAAGGTAAACAATTGCAGGAGTTGCTTCTTGAAAGTAGGCTGAGGATAAACAAACATTTGAATAGATTAACCTGGAAGGTTCTGTGGGAGAGTGTATTGTTTGCACTGACACTCTACAAAGCAACTCATGGTGGTTCGTAAAAGGAAAAAGCGGGTCAGACTCACTCACAGCCATAAAGAGGGAATGACACTTTCTACAGAAATCAACCTTGACAGAAAGGCCACCTGTCTATAAAGGTCATCTTCCTCGGGTCGCAAGGGTGACCATTATAGACAGGTCTCATTATATAAATAAAGTGCTTACTTACTACAATTTATCTCACCTTCTTGCACAAATCACTTTGGGCTGTCATGACAATGGTTGCTATGGCAATGCCAGTAAGGGCGCATGGTAATGGTGTCTGTGTTTCTTCTTTGTACCCGGGATATGTGTGCAGTTCTACAAGCATTGGTTTCTTAGAAAATCCACTTTCAGACTGAAGTAGAAGACAGTTAAAGGCAAACTCTGATGAAGCATCATCAAATGATACAAAGATCTACATTGGCCTTATTCATGGACAAGGACTAAAGCGTAGTCCTGGGACTACATCTTCAGTCACATGTATAGATTTTAGCAATTTAGTCAAGATTAAGATGTATTCTTTAATCTCGGACTACACTTCAGTTCCGGCCTATTAATAAGTCCCCTGGCTCTGTAAAATGATATCTTATTATTTCATTTGACTATTGACCACTATGCGCTCACATAAGTCATAATTTTCACTTCCTATGACAAACAGACAGTCTTTCTGTTCAAGCCAAATCTGACATTAAGTTTCTACACAGCTATCCATCTTGTGGCTGTGAGTTCTGTAGAACTTGGCAATGTGTATATTTGTAGTTTCAAACAAGCCACACGATGTCAATGATTGTGGCATCACCGGGCCATACTTCGTGTGACAGTGTTTAGCATGTAAGAAGTGCATCAAGAAAAATGCGACAACTCATATTATTTGCATCATAGTTGGCATCATATCAAGCAAACATATTTCACACATTTATTGTGGTAATGAACTAGTGATGTCTCATTACCTCCGTTGCAACAACAGATTCCTCCAAACTGTGTTCACGTATCGCAATTTTGCTGTCTTGAGAGTTTGCTGAAACAAGATTGGAATTGATTCTGCGCTTTACAAGTCTGATTACTATGTGATAATCCTAGCTAATAATAATATAGATGGTCCTCTACAAAACGAGACCGTTCCTCTTCTTCTTAATGTATTTACTGCATAAACTACATCATAAATCACGGTCAGAAGCGACTGACAAAGTAACACCAAACAAAAACAAATCAACATTCAATACGTCACCATATAATAATACCAACCTGTTGTATCTTCGGTGGCACATAAATGTTGGAAACCAAGATTGCAAAAAGTACAGAAAAAAGTGACGCGCCGTAGAAGGTAGGAGTCGAACCCACGACCTTTGGATTGCCGGTCCACTGCTCTGCCGTTGAGCTAGATGCACCCTCGTTAATCTGCACGAGCAATCTCCCTTATAAATCTGCCACTGAGTGAGCCTCGTTACGTCATCGTGTAACCGCCATTTGGTACACCACTGCCTTTCATTTTATGAACCACCATGAGTTGCTTTGTAGTGTGTCTAGTGTAAACATACACTCTCCAACAACAAGTACAGTTGAACAAAGCTAATACAATGAACCCTGTCCATAACGGTCACCTTTTTGACCTGAGGAAAATAACCTTTATAGACAGGTGGCCTTTCCGTCCAGATTGATTTCTACAGAAAGTGTCATATTGGGGTTAAGAGTGGCCTTTATACACAGGAGGCTGTTCTATAGAGGTGGTCGCTAATACAGGTTTGACTGTATCCTGATTCTGGTGCAGCTAAAGCGAGTGCCATTTTAATTGAGGGGAATTAGCAAAACAAATATGGCAAATGATATTAACCAGAGAGGACAATTAAGCAGTAATTGGACATTATCTGATGGGATGATAACCGGGTTTAACTTATGGCTGTACCTTTTCCAATGTCCTTCTGTTGTGCTGGAAGCACGGTTGATTTGCATGATGGTATATCCTTCACTGTACTTCCTGTTGTTGTATTTCCATGGCATTTGCGTAGAGAAAAAACTGAGTTGGCCATTTTCTCATTAAGGTCATCCAACGTACGGATGAAGTGTGAAGCTGATAATAGAACCAAGATTAAAATTGAATTTATTGCAGAGTGCAGAGAATTGCATCCAATATAACATTGAATGCTGATCACAACATACCAAACATTGAGAAATAGTAAAATTATAAAAATAGAAAATTGAGTGAGTAGTTGAAGTGTGTAAAAAATAATTATGTGAATGCCAGTCGTTATAGACAAACTAATTTTGAGGCATTTTCTGCCATGATTCAAAAATCAAAATCAAAGTTTACTATTTTACACACCATGTCCTGTGGACACTCTTCTAGTTTCAACGACTGTTTTGAACTCTGAATCATCACTGTTCACTGTATGAACCCTTTCCTTCTCCGTTTTAAAAATTGTATCCATGCTGCCGTCTCAGACTGTCAGACATGTGGTTGCTCATTTCAATTATTTGTATCCGCCATTGTGATCATTGCCATGGCAATGTCAATCATCCAAATCTCACTTCCACGAAATTTTCATGTTTTCAGCAATTTTCATTTCTCGAAATTCAAGATGGCCTCCGATCATGAGTTTGTTTTGAGGAAGGCATCTTTTCAGTTTGAGAAGCAGTTTGGTAGGACACACGAAGTTGCTGTGAGAGCTCCTGGGAGAGTCAATTTAATTGGCGAGCACACTGATTATAACGATGGTTTTGTCTTTCCTATGGTATGGCCTAATATTAATTACAGCATGCGAGATCAACCAATGGCTACAAGACCTAGGGCTAGGCCTATTCAATTTCAGTTTGTTGTTACGCCTACCAGAGCCAGAAATGAGAATGTTCAAGATTATGCTAGGCCTAGTGCAGTATTAGACCAACATCATTGAGTGTCCTAAACCAGTGTTGTAGCGCAACCCAAATGATTGGTGGGTTGAATGTGAAGCGAGGGAGAAAGAAACTTGAAACTAGGGATTCGAGAGCTTGCTCTCACGGAAAATTTGACGATTTCTTTGAACAATGTAGCGATTGAGGGCATCTTGCAGCAAATTTCTTTAGCATT
>OFHS01000738.1:0-18659 GCA_900245855.1 Calvadosia cruxmelitensis
TAACTGGCTTTTAATGGCTTCCAGCTGAAGCGCTAGGCTGTAGCGACACTATGAAGCAACACGGCTGTTGCGCATCATGGAAACAGCAAACCTAGCGCTTTTACCGTGGGGACCTTGCTCTCAAGAAGCCGAGCCTTGCACAAACAGATTCGCACAAATTTGAAGGTGAAAACTCAGTAACATCTGATTCAGTAGATGCAGCATCGATGCAAAAGACAGAAATCAAGCAAAACCATCATGTAGGACCGCGTTTTGAACCAGTGGTGGATTGACTACTTTAATTTTGTAGTTCGCTACAATTACAACTACTCTCTAAAAATGTAGTTCGCTACAACTACAACTACAGGAGAAATAAAGTAGTTAGCTACAACTACTCGCTACTTCTCCCAAAAAGTAGCTAACTACTTCGCTACTGACTACTTTCGTTTTCTTAAAAAGTCGATCAGAAACAAGAATTTTGGGTTTTCATCATTATTCACAAAATATACAACTTGCTATGCGAGCAAGACTTCGATTATTGGCATTATCATACTACTTTTAAGCCAACTCTATAGTTCTAATGGGCAGTCTCACGCCAACTATAAGCCGTCCATCTCAGAATTTTCAGAATCCAGATGCAAGTGGATGTGGAAAAAGTAGCTAAAGTGATTATCCTAAATCAAAAAGTAGTTCGCTAAAAACTACACTTCTTTAATTAAAAAGTACTTCGCTACAGCTGCAACTACTTTTTGAAAAGTGTAGTCAAAACCTACTTCGCTACACAGAAAAGTAGTTCGCTACAAGTAGCTAACTACTTGTAGTTCACTACTTCCACCACTGTTTTGAACACATCAACAACTGGGGATAAAAGTGAGGTTGATGGGTCGCTGTAACGAGGCGAGTAAGCAGATCTCAAAACTGTCTAGCGCCTCATGGAAACAACAACGCTTGTCGCCATAGTCGTGTCGACACGGCTGTTGCGCTTCATGGAAATACAGTATATGATAGTTTCAATAGAAATCAACCTGGACAGAAAGGCCACCTGTCTATAAAGCTCATTTTCCTCAGGTCACAAAGGTGACCATTATAGACAGGCTTCACTGTATAAATAGAAAAAAATGTGCGAAAACCATAATTTGAAAACCATGTGAAATGGAAACTCCCCCTCCATAAAACTATGTGAAATAAAAATACCTCGTGGAAAACCATTACACAGTTTTCACACAGTTTTTCACATCATTTCACAAGGCTCCGGTTCATAACAACACAGATGCTTGACAAAAACCGTGATGACATTCAACAGTTGCAAGCTACGGCTGTGACCAACTGTCAACCATGACTCACTGTACCTCAGACTTGTCTTTAAGTAATAAATTTTCTGGTTTCAAATCTCGATGTGCAATATTAAGCACATGAATATGTTGAACAGCAGAAACAATCTACAAAAAGAAAGCAATGCTTTTATAGAATATATAGTAGAATATAGTAGATTAATCAAACGTAATATCATAAGTCTTTATAGTTACAGCTTCATTGACACAGCCGGATCACCAGCTCATAATTTCATTAAATCTGCTAAGTTCAAATATCTGAGAAAATTTACCAACTTACTAACATTATGAATAAGTAGCTGGTCGTTGCTTCGCATTTGGATGGATGCTGAGTTAGATGCCAATTTCTACTAATCAACTTTGATGTAGTTCGAGTGTTGGCGGTGTGCGGTGTGTTTTGAAAACCGTGCACAATCAGAGCCTTGTTGTTTCCCAGAGCTAGTCAAATCCATACTTGCTAATGAATGGAAGGTGCTGGGTTTTGATCACACAGACAAACAAACACACAGACAGACACTTGTGAAATATAGATATAAATAAATGGGCTAAAATGCTGATTTTGTCACAAGTGAGGCAAATTACCAAGGTGGCCAACAGAATCCCTTAATCCTTGTCCTGCTATTGACGTGTTTTCACGTTTTCAAAACAGGTCAAAAGTAGCAACACATAACCAATCAGATAGTTAGTTCTAAGCAAGCAACCAATCAGCAACTGGTTAAGCTACTTCAAGTCTTCATTCAAATAGTTTTACAACCAGGACAGGGGTTAAAATCGACCAGCAATTACATACCTGTCTCGTTATTTGGCAACCTTCTTTTTCGGTAAAACTAACTTTCTTTCTAATTCTGTCAAATAATTCTCCTCCTTGCATCAGTTCCATGATCATCAGCAAACACGATCTAAACAATAACAAAAAAGTGTCGAGATCACAACACCAAGATAGCATTTGATGAATCTCGAATGCTGTAATTAGAAGACTAAAGAGCACCATCGTTAAACAAGTTACTACTTACAAAACTCGTTAATAAAAAATCTTCCTGATTTTTTAGAGAGCGTAACATTTATAAACAAACAACTGAATGATTATTCGATAAGGTATTCATCAATAGGTTAGGTAGTCCATAGTGATGGAACACCATTTGTTTCTAGATCCATCTGTCAGTTGCTGTTATGCCTTCGTCGTGATTGGTTGTTCTTTGTTCTTCGTCGCTGCTGTCATTGGACAGTTTAAAATGTAACCGTTGTTCTCACCCCTCGCCATGGATGCTGTCCGTCTCTTCGTCAGTTGCTGTTGTGCCTCCTTCGTGATTGGTTGTCTAGCTTGTTCTTCGTCGCTGTTGTCATTGGACTGTTTAAATTGTTATCGTTAAGCTACTGTATGCCAGTATTACCTAGTTCAGTTCTATCTGTAAATTTTCAATTCTATACCAACTTATATATTTTTATGATGTATTATGACGATGCCATTCCCATGTATTCCCATGTATCTGCTCCGTGAAAAAAACATTAAGTTGCTTATCGGATATCAGAATAGCCTAAATGATGATGACGATGTCTTTCAATTTTCCAATGTTTCCGTATCGCTAGTTGTTTGCTTTATTTGTTAATAATCTGTTAGTCATTATCATTAAGTTTGTGGCTTCTCTCCTTGTACAAGGATCACTTCTACTTACTTTGGAGAATATTCTCCTGGGGGAACGATGTCATTTGCGTACACATCAATCACGTTAACGATAAACGGATGACCACTGCATTTGTAATGAAGGTCAACCTAGAAATGACAATAAGAATGTCGTCACAAGATACCTAGAGCGACATGGCATTTCCATGCAACATTACCAAACAATTATCGGGTGAAAAGTGTTGTGTTGTTTAGCAGCTGTGTTATAGCACTGGCTTATTTGGCAGATAAACAAGCTATTTGTCCAACGGGAATAACATAATACAGTCAAACCTGCATTAGCAGCCACCTGTGTATAAGGTCATTCTTTACAACCCCGACATGACACTTTCTACAGACATTAACCTGGGTAGAAAGGCCATATGTCTATAAAGGTCATTTTTCTCAGGTCCCAAGTGACCATTATAGACAGGTTTTACTGTACTATAAAAATGGTTATGTCTGCCAAAATTGTTTTTCATGTTTTTTCTGCTACTCTATATGGTATCTTGCAAGGTGCTTTCCATTTCATTATGGTTTTCATATGGTTTTAGGACCTGCTTAACATGAAGTGAGTTGTTCTGGTGCGATGAAATGGTTGGTTTACATGAAGTGGGACAATCCACCCTATAGTGTTGGTGATATGATTTTGACACAGCAAAATGATTTATGCACAGACAGACAAGAATGAGAAAACATTGTCCTGCTACATTATCATTTATCACAAACATTATGACATGATGACAACATCGTCAAGTTGACAAATGACAATGTTGTCAAGCGCCAGCAACAACACACAAGCAGCGGTAAAGAAACAAATGTTTACCTCTTTCCTTGCTTTTGGGCGATCGGAAAGACACTTCAAGGCGTACTGCATGCCACTTTCCTTATGGGTGCATATTCTAGAATAACAAAAAATCAGTATTAGTAACCATGTGAAAAAAAATCAGTAACAAAACCATGTGGAAAATGCCCTTTTCGGACAGTTATTTAGATGCTATTTAAATGGATTTCAAAAGGTTCCATTTCATTGTGTTTATCATACTCACAAAAATGCTCAATATGTGACAAGCTCTACTTTATTTGGGAATACTGAAGCTGCCATTCCACATTCAACATTGTCTGTCAATCCAATTAACCAATACAGTAACCCAAAGCCATGAAATCAAGTGAGACCTACAAGTGATGTCAATCACAGCTAGGATCCACAACCATAATTCGCCGCCAAGAAAATCTCATTGCACATGCTCTTTGCAGGCCAGCCCCTCCCTTGGCAACGAGTAACTTGGCTGGAGCGCCAACAGAGCAAATCTGTCGCGGCAGAGCTCTTACTAAATAGAATGAGCACGGATTATGGTGACGCCTCAGATCGCACTTCCAGAACGCGTCAATATCATGCTGACAGTCTTGCTGCCTGATGCAGTTTGATCTCATCCTATAACCCTGACATGTGATCATGTTTCGCACTACCTTTCCACATCCTCCGAGCAAAGAACAACACAAAACAAATTATTTACTCAAATATTCGTACACTTGTGGAAACGCTAATTGTAGCAACGGCTAGCCTACTGACACAGATTTTTTCAGATGCAACATAAATAAATAATAAATTGAGCAATAGAATAGCGCTGCCTGATTTAATCACCTGACGGGGCCACTTATTCCAGAGCCCAATTTTCTATTCCAATGCACTGTATAGTCATCTCCAATTGGATGTGTCTAAAACGACAAAAGTATTTAAAATACGACATCTCATTAAATTGCATCATAAAAACATAAAATTTGACAAAAAATAACATTACATTTTGAGAAGACAATTCACCCTGCTATAGTTAACTAGCTAAAATATACATCACCACCTTTCCGGAAAGTTAGATTTCTTTGGCTGAGAACTACGCCAGGGAGTGCAGCTCCAAGCTTATGCCACACCAAAATCTGGGCATTTTAGCAGTGTGCAGTACTTCTTCTAATTCCTGCGCTGTTGTGCGCCAGTTTGGCGTGGACAAACCGCACCACGCCAAAGATATCCAGCACATCATACATGTTTTCCATTAAGGTATCACCATTACTATGTAGGAAGTCCCAAATCGAAGAAGTCACGATCAACTTCTCAATGAAATAGCTAAAGTAATTAACGAACCAAATTATACAACAAACCTCAAGAATCAGTTGTGCCACTGTATAGTATTAGCATGCCCAGAACTGATCATGGGTTTCGAATAAACTACTATCAAGTATCATTTAACTTTAACGAAAAGTTACATTTGGTTTGAAGTGACTTGTAACGTCAAAAAAGTTACTTTTTTACTGAGTAACTTGTAACTGTAACTTCTTCTTGAGTAAAGCAAGTAACTTTAAAATGTAACTAGTTATTTACTTTTTGTAACTTTTACAACAACCCATCAATTCAAAGCCACGTGTCTAAAGTCTTAAAACAACTGCTTCTCAATATTCATCTTGCTTGCTATTGGCTAATCATTCATCTCACACATTTCGCAAACATGTGCCCAAGGCTCAAGACAAGTCATAACTTACAAGGAAGTCATTATCCAAGTAAAGAGAGATTTCACACTGCGTTGACTAAAAATGTTGCAGAAATATTCAGAGAACGCTTCCTCGCACCTTTTCAAAATACAGAACAGCCCTTGGAACAGCCAATACTTTATCAGGGCAATATAAATGTTAAGAAATGTGTTCACTAGTAAACATTATCACGTGACAAGATATCAAAATAACAGCAACGCAGAGGAGTTACAGATCATCAGCAGGTTATGATTGTTTCTAAAGGCACGCAAAGTTCGCAAACAGAAAAATGTCTATGACGAAGGAGGAGATATTATCCAGAACATATCTAAAATGCGCTCTGCTGATCGAGACAAATATTATGAAGTATAAAAAAACAAAAAAGACAACGAAAAACACACAAAGTGATAAAACATGCTGGCTACGAAAAGGGCGATGTTTTGTCTCGCGTCTGGTTTTGACAGACAATGTTCTGAAGGCTAGTCGCCGGTATAGTCATGCCTCACGCGGTAGAAAACTAGAGGTATGTGTCTCTCGACACACAAAAACAACAAGCTGCAATGCGGCAGCAGAAACCTTGTACAAATAAAACCATGGCTTCATTAAATATAACGCCATACCTTAATCTCTAGCTTTCTATCAGCCATCCTTCGTTGGTTGCGGCCAAAGCGATTTCAACAATCAATTCTACGAGACAGAACTCTGCTCGCGTTCACAAACCACTGAACGTCGTGGTATATACCAAGCCATTATCTATATGGACCAAACAGCGGTTATTGATATATAATTGGTGATATTGCTGCCTTCCTGTGCTCTGTGATGTTCGGAGAAAGAGTGGCGAATGTTGAGAACAGAATAGAACAAACGATCGAAATGAAATTGCGCAAAACAAAAGATGGCTTCGATTTCACTTGTTTTGATAAAACCCGCTGGCTTTCATGAACTGCGGGCGCGAATTCGTCACTATGACGTCATCATGGCGTGACTAATTCCTTTCTTCTTGATTAATTGTTGTGCATTTCAGACAAACAAAACATTACAATGTGTTACAATTGTGTTATAATGTACTTAATTTTATAGTTTGTTTCTTGATGTCTATATTAATTAACTGACTTTTGTGTGTGAATTTTACTTCTATTCGTAACATTATTCGTAATTATTATTATTATCTCGTAACCAAACTGAGCTAAGAGCATTTTGTGTTTACAGAATTCTTTCCTGATACCATCAGTTACAGAGCAATTTGAGGGCGAGGTCTAACAACGCCAATTTGGGATGCCCGATTCTCTTTCTTTTACATTCTGATATATCCTTAGCACATTTCCTCCTTCTCTGTATAAATAAATAGAGAATTACAGTAATCCATTCAAAGGAAGAATTTCGACTTGCATTGTTGTAGCTACAGAGTAACTGTAAAAAAAAACAGGTAAATATAAAAAAAATACTGTAAAGTTAGCGTAGCTACAAATCGACACAATTATACTTAGGTAGCTTTTGACGATGTAGGGAAAATAAATCTACATAACAAAATGACTCTTTATTTAATTAGAATTAAAATTTAACTATAATGTACAATATGTACAGGCACTTTTTAAAGTTTCTCGCAGTGTTCCAGAGATGCTGTGAGTTGAAATCGACATTATTCGCATAAGCCTTTAAAAGAATGAATCGTGAGCCGTGCCTTGAAACATTCCAACGTTGGGGAGCCTCGAATATATTTTGGTATCTGAGAGTTCCAGACAACTGGTCCAGAAACAGAGAAGTCCATGTGAGAATCGCTTCTTGTTAATGGAACAACAAGAAGAACATTTTCTTCGTGAAAGTGAGCATTGGACAACATAGCATAGAAGATTAATGCCAGTGTATTTATTCAAATTTCAGGTATAAATCAAACAGTCAATATAACAGTGCTACAATCATTAGAGCAACAAACAATTTTGCTTTCCATATAGCGATAAAATCACTCAATTAAACAATACGGTACGTGTATCATATACGAACGTTTGGGCAACAATTGTTTTGATTTTCTTGTACTAAGCTTTAAACATAATAAAGTACAAACTACCACTACTAGAATAAAATATTGTTAAATTTACAAACGAAAACCCCAAAGTCTGAGTTTCTTCCATCATGGAGTGAAATTTGATCCTGGACAGCTAAGACAAGGCGACGTCTCAATTGGGCTACGTGCATTTCTAAATTTATCCAGCAACTGATTATTGAAATGCAAATGGCCGTTGTAGGTCCTGTTTTTCAACGGTTTCTTCCTTTCGTTACTATTTCTGAAAATAAATAAACAAACTGGAAATCAGATAAATATTGGTTTTATTAAATGGATTGTTGTAAGTCATATCATGTTTTTTTGCGCATCATCATCATCATCTTTGAGCAGGACTGCCAAATAACAAGCCATATACCTCTAGAACTGGACATCGTTGCGCAGACATAAAGCGAAACCTGTCAATAACGGTCACCTTTGGGACCTGAGGAAAATGACATTTATAGACAGGTGGCCTTTCTGTCCAGGTCGATTTCTATAGAAAGTGGCATTTTAGAATATGAAGAGTGGCCTTTATACACAGGTGGCTGCTCTATAGAGGTGGCCGCTAACACAAGTTTGACTGTTGCAACATGCGTAACACAAATAGTCTTCTTAAACTAGGTGACGTTAGCTAGAGGAAACCCTACAGAGAGAATTTTGCGATCAGAAAGCGGCCTGATTTATCAACTATGGCTTTAACAAATGGTGAGCACAGTATCACTTATTGTCCAATCATGCCACATTGATTAAATTGTTAATTTATCTCCCATAAGTCCATAACAATGTCCAAACTTGTCAAAAAAGTTGCATCAGAGTTTGGATGATAATTACCACAAAGGTTTCAAAATGCATTACAACTTCATGGTTAAGTCGTAGGGATAGAAAGAAATGCAAACGTAACACCGGAGTCTCAACAGGTTTTCAAAAGGTTAGCTTCCATTTTGATTTTTTTACAACAGACCTGTAGCTAACTTGCTGGATCACTATCGAGGTTGCAAAATAAGCAGGCTGGCTGCAACGCACTACGCTCAACTTTGAACTAGCAAAGAATGAAAGATGGGCGATGGAAGAACGTGGTAAATTCAATGTCACACATACATTGATGGCTCTTTTGGCATATGCTCATGAAGAATTGGTTTATTAATTGGTAGCTAAATACATTATTAAACATGCTTGGTAAATTACATTGTTTTAATTTAAGGGACCACTGATTTTAAGGTGGTCTCCGAAAACGGGGGTCATCTTAGACAGGTGGTCTCCTACCACAAGTGATTTCCTAGGACAGATTGTCACCTAAGACAGGCGGTCGCTCAAGACAGGTGTTTTCTGAAGACAGGTGGTCATCAAAGGCAATTGGTCGCTAGAGACAGGTGGTCTTTAAGACGTGTTGGATCACAGGTTTAACAAAATTATTGGCTTACTTTCTAATCAAACGACAGACGGTCTGACTAATAGTCTTCATTTTGCGGTAGCACACAAACCTTGCATTAACTGGCTTTAGTCTTTTCCTCACAGATGGATCAGCAATCTCGTCAAGAAAATCTCCCACTGTCTCCCTGCAGAGCAAAAGAGAAATATTATGTTTCCCTGTAAGGTGTAATTTATGTATTGTTCCAGTGTTGCTGTAAAATATATTCAGTGATCGGTGATCGCGTAGTCATTGGGTTCTTGATGTCTCTCTCCCTTTTGTCCTCTGAATATATTGACAATACAAAAATCTAAGCGCAAAGTTGTTGTAACTTAGGGATTGAATCATACCTTGAGCAATCGTTTTCTTCAAGTTGGTGGAGGCACTTCCTCTTATTTTGAATCTGTGAAAGCAACTGTTGATAAAACAAAATTGTCAGAACAGAGAACAGTGCAATAATGTAACGTTTCAAAACACCTGAAGAACATATCCTACTACCATTACGCAAACACATTAGACTTGCTGGTAAGTCCTTGTGAGTTCGTATAACTGGGTGACATATATAATATATTTGCATAAAAGTCGTGTGAACATAAATATATATTTTGCCCAGCCCCATATTTTCTAAGGTGGACAGAGGACTTATTGCATCAAAGTTTGTAGGTCGTTTCATACCACTAGAAAGCAGAAAGCTAATCTACAATGCCCTTATAAAAAATATAAATAAAAAAATAAAAAAATATAAATATGAATATTGCTCAGTCATGTGGGGGACCTGTGCCAAAGGTCTGTTTTTTATTAGGATGAGGATAAAAGATTATGAACATGATTATAAAATCGACTCGTGAATCATTCTAGTTGTTTGAAAAGGCAGTTCCATCTTTACCTACTATTGCGTTCATTTTTGCGCATTGTATGTGCTTGCACCGACAGCTTAATTTTGTAATTTGTAGACCACATCAAATATTTGCCGATTTGCTCGAAGTCTCTCCAGATAGTGGAGCATTTATATTAATGCCAGTGTTACGAGAGCCATTACTAAAAGTCAACACTATTGATTACAAATTATAGTTGCATCATTCTTGCTAACAATTTGTAAATTAATTTAGTTTCGTATATATTTGAATTCTTAATTGGGAAAATCAGTTCGATTCGTTACAGGTTGTTTTCAATAGGCCTACTCAATGAGACAGTAACAACAAACTCCATCTCAGGAAAGAATATATTTTTATACTTACACTGCCAGCTGGTATGATTTCAGTTTTGTAAGTTGGTGTTCTCATTTCCCCATTTGCAATTTTCCCCCCATTTGGCAGATTCTCGTCGTTTGGAAGAGGCGGGGCTGGTGGTATCATTAGAGGTCTCTCAGTTGTTTCATCATCACTAATATCACTGACATTGTCCTCTGGTAATAACGTCAACGGTGGATCCATTTTGTATTCATATGTTGATGCTAATGGTGAGTCTTTCAATGGTATATTTAAGATCCCACTTTGTGGTCGCCCTTTCAAGTCTACCCTTGAACTTCCTGTATTACAGTTTTGGTATAAACGCTTTGCGGCAAGTCGTTTAGAAAAGCGACGCTTTGAACCTTTTGCATCTGAAAACAAAACAAAAAGATTATTTGAAGATTACAGTGAAACCTGTCTATAATAATCACCTTTGGGAATTGAGGAAAATGACCTTTATAGACAGGTGACCTTTCTGTCCAGGTTGAATTCTAGAGAAAGTGTCATTTTGGGGTTACGAAGAGTGGCCTTTATAGACAGGTGGCTGCTATATAGAGGTGGCCACTAAACAGGTTTGACTTTATCTTTCAGTAAGCAATTTGATTCTGTTCAGACGAAAGTGAATTTGTAAATCGTATTTAAGTAGCTTCCTAACTATGTACATCATAATTTTAACTTGAAAGTATGCCGAAACGCTGTTATATTGTTGCAAGTGACATTTTTTGTCAAAGATCTTTGTTACGAGCCATGTTCCATGTATGATGTAGCCTACGAACTGTCATTACGGTCTGCATTCTGTGTTTACATGAATTTCGACTTCGAAAATGCGCGGATGGTGCGCGGATAAGACTCGTACAAATTCTTCTTCAAATAATTAAAGGTGCATTAAAATTAGCCAAAATCAGAGACTTTCGCAGATCAGTTGGGGAGTTTGCGCAGGGAATAAATTCTCCGCGGACAGCATAAAAAGCAGTTTGCCGTCTGGAGTGTCATTGAAAAGACATTGATCGATTTAATTAGCTGACCGCAATCCAGTGTGGAAAGTTCGTTTTGTGTACGCCGAAGATTACGCCAGGGTCCTGCGTCAAAGCTTACGCCACGCCAAAAAACAGGATAATTTTAGCAGTGTTTAGTACTGAATCTTTGAAAATCCCAAGCCTTGCGCCACGCCAATCGCCAAATCGGAGCCTGTTCCACGACCACGCCGAAGATCTTCGGCGTAACATACAAACTTTCCAGACTGGACCGCAATCACCGCATTAATTAGGTCTAACAAATAATCACGCCTACCTTGTGAATAGTCAAATGCCTGAATCATTTGCGTTTTCACTTGGTCAATTTTATGTGACCTTTCTTGTTCATCGACGACACTCCATTCGTCTCCATAAACTGCGTTGAATAATTTCACTTTCACAAATGACATCCATCCTTTCTCTTCTTCTTGTTCCAGTTTTCGTTTTCGTAATACTTCGTAATAAGCAGTCGGATTATACTCCAAGTAAGACAATAGGTTATTCAACGCAGCTTCTGTTGCTGCTGTCGTTTGCTGTTCGTACTTTCGCTTACTAACTCTTTGGCAATACGAAACAGGCATTGGCGAAGGTTGATCGAATTCATCCAACATCTCCGCCATGATGGAAACGGGTTCTAGTTTCGCGCTCTTTTTGTCACGTGATCTGCTTCCAATGACGTCATTGTAATGGAGTAAACAAAAGACCACTCTGCTTGAGATTTGGTCATCGCAGGTATGACTCGATAAGCTTCACGGATAAGCTTCACAAAGTTCCGATGGTTTGTGTTTACAATTTACCGTAGAGACAGTTCTTCTGTTCTTTTGTGTTTTTTTTGTCGTGAGCCCCCACATATTTTTCTTCCTACGGAAAGAAAGGGGCAAAAGGAAGTGAAAAAACAATGACAATGCGCCGTGGTCCTTTAGAATGACAAGCGTCTGCGCATCATCATTGGAACAGCGAAAGAGGATGTGCCAACAGCTCGTGGAGCTCAAAACATGACGACATTTTCGTCTGTGTTTCAACTGGATTGCAACGGAAACAAACAATTTATGTATTGGACACAGGAATGGTATCTGTAGACTAGTTATGTTTTAAAAATGTCATCCGAAGCCGATTTTATTGCTCAGTGGACGCAAACGTTTCCACACGAACCTGTTCCAGATGTTACGTTTCTACTCACGCCCGATTTGATGATTGAACGCTCTAAACTTTGCAAGGAAAGAATTGAAGAAGCTAGCCGTGTTACAAGACGAGAACGTTTTACGTTAAATTGGTTATCGGATTACAAGAAGCGCCACAGTTGGTTTGAACACAGCACTGGCCATGAGCAACCGAGACAAGATGTTACAATCGCGACTCATGACTCACAACAGGTTTGCACTCCATCGGGTGAAGATGATGCCTTGGAATGGCCTTTGATAAGCCCACCGAGTAGCCGGACGTCTTCAACGTCCTCTGGGGGTGCTGCTGCATGTGATCTGATGAAATCAACTGATAGTAACAACGCTGGCGTCGCGACGACAAATGTCAGTGCTGCACAGCTTGACAAAAAACACTCCATGACCAGCGAAATTAATTCAAGCAAGACATCAGGGGGTGCTTCTCCTTCCGTGGCAGCAACAGCTACAAGGCAGTTGTCGGAGACTGATGTTTTCGCTGAATATGCTCACGGAGCAGAGAGCCCACGAAGGAGTCTGAGTTTGCGTTCGTCATCGTCGGATTTTGATATGGAAATCGCTTCTTCTCCGGAATCTCCACGTCCAAAACCAAGGATGCGTCCGAAGCCATTGCCACGACCAAAACGACGTCCTTCGGGAACGATTTTACAAGAAGAAGACAATGACGATGATGCTCAGGACGTAGCAATACCAGATAAAGAGGCATTAAACCACGATGCCGGCGAAAGAAGAGCATCGACAGGTGTCATGAAAGACAATCATATTGCATCCGATGTAGTACTGCCGACGGTAACCGTTGAAACCAGCCGACACGAGTTAGCAACAGCTGGCGAAGAGCAAACAAATGTTGTGCTTGGAGAAGAAGAACAATCCAAGAGCACGTCAATAACAGAATCGGCCGACGACATCCTTCCCCAGCAAATCAGTGCCGAAGCAATGGACGCGCCAAACAGCACTTGCATCGAGAAACAACCAGATTCACCAACTAGATTACTTATCACGGACGATAACGAACCAGCAACGTTTGAGCATAAAAATCTACACGAAGATGACGCACAGGCAGGTAATCAGAACGTGGATAGTGACACGGAGAAGGAACAAGACCCATCGCTTGACAACAAGGAAGATGAGGAAGATGCTTGGGTGGCAGCTCTCGAGTTGGGCTCGATCGGACAGAGAACACGATCGAAGAAACGACAAGATGATAGATACAAAGTGGTTAAAGGCGTTCCTCCGTCATTTGATCAGATGCAAGACGAGGAAGAAATTTATGAGAATTACGATGCTTACAAGACAGGCAGCCTTCGAGGTCATCGACGCGCGCCGCTTGTCAAACCCGAATTGTCCGATGATTCAGACACTAATGACGACCCTGGCGTTGAATCAACTAGCTCCAACGATGACACAGGACAAGAGCCCAGTTTTAGACACATGACACTCGAGGAAATTGAAAAACTCAAGAAATGGCAAAGCGATGAAGACATTTTCCAATCTTTACAGCGAGGTAAAAATTGTTACAGATATTGCGTTGTTGTTTCAGTTCTTCAAAAATGGTGACCTGTTGCCATCGAAACATCAATACACTCATTGTCCACAAATTGAATAGAAAATTAATCATTTAGAAGCAAGTCGATAGGTTTGAGTTTGTGTGAAGGGGGCAGAGCCCTTCGAGGAAATGCAAAGCACCTTCATTAAAACAACTTATTGTTAAGTTAAGTTTTGCATTCTGCTCCATGATGAAAAGTTATTTGTAACTTAATTGGTTTTCAGATTGAAGTAACACCCCCCTGTAATAGACCTATTGTATTCCCGTACTACTGTGTATACGCCGAATTTCTAGCACCAAATTATTTGTCTTAAGCCTTGTCCTGCTATTGACGTGTATACACGTTTTTGAAACAAGTCAAAAGTAGCAACATATAACCAATCAGATATTTAGTCCCTAGAGATCAACTAGTCAGCAATCGATAAAGTGACTTCAAGTCTTCATTGAACTAGGTATATCAGCAGGACAAGAGTTTTAAAATGCCACCTAGGTTTATACACGATTGCTTTTTATATTTAATTAAATGTGCTATAGCAGTAGTTTAAGGGGGAAATATTGGCTTATACTGTAGATGATAATATACGGTAATCATGCCATAATCAAGTTTAATCCAATTAAAATCAAATTCTGCATTAGGCGATATTTCAGATCATCGCAAAGCTCGTCAAAATGTTTTCCATACTCAAGTCTTTGGCTTATATTTAAATTAGGGCCACAGCGGTTATTCGATTAACCGGTTGTTCATTGCATAACCAATTACAAGAAAAATAATTTATTGTGAAACATTAGTGTAGAAAATTGAGATACTGAGAACCAAGGAAACTTTTCAAAATAAACATACAGCTTAAAAAGAAGATGTAGTAGGAAAACCATTCATTTGTAATCCTTGACGAGAGATTTGAAATCAAACATTTCGATAGACAATCACGAGGTTTTTTGCGAAAGTCTTGAGCGACCGTACAAAGTCTATTGTTCTGTTGTTATCTTTGGTTAATCGGTTATTTGAATCAGTTAATCGATTATGAAATTCCATAACCGCTGCAGCTCTAATTTAAATTGCCTCCACTTTGTAAATGATTGATTTCTATTTTCAATCAGCCGGATTCATCGTCATCATGTAATTTAAGTCATCTCATATTTCCACTGTATTCTGCATCGAGGAGTGCGATAAAAAATAAATAAATAGTATAAATTAAAACTATTGAAATAACCAACATGTTATTTAAACTATACATTTTACTTATAACGTTATATTGCTTGAATACAGTAACTGCGATACCGGTACTTTATTAATTAATTGAGATTTAAAGTTTAAAATGTACTGTTTAAAATAAGTCTTTGCGAGGTCAGTGTATTTCAGTTCATCTTTGATTTCTTCCTTTATTTGAGGAAAGCTGTATCTGGACCAACTCTGGGCAGCTAAGTTGCACCTGTAGGGAATGCTTCTGTAGCTGATGCGATAGATGTTCTTGTTTTTTAGTCTGGGGGGTGTTTGTTATTAGTGTCCTGTGCTAGCAAGATGTCAATTCTATTTGTCAAGTTTCTGTTTGGACTTGTAATCAATCAGTGTTACCAAAAATTCTCAGTCGCATAATGGGCTTTTCAATGTATGATCGCATCCGCAAGACCGTTATCTGGGTAAGGTGTGGCCAGGATATAATCTGCAACCAACTAAAGACGATCCGCCTTCGTTGGCTTGGACACATGTGTTGCATGGATGAGCAGTGACTCCCAATTCGGCGGTTACTTGACAACAGGCCGAATGACTGCATAGCTCCCCATTCCCCAAGCACGTTGTCGTTTGTTTCAAGATATTATGCGGCTCCGCAAGCATGATGACGACGTTGCTGATTGGCTGAAGTTCAACTTCCTCTTTGACATTGCTAGCCAGCAATGAGCTCAAAAACTCAAACATGTTTGATCCGTGTTTTGTTGCAGTCAATTGCGTGATAGACGCCAGCAACGAACTTAACAACTAGTCATTAACACCTAATGACTTCCTGACTGCCAGCATTGCGCGAAGCAAATTGCAAATTGCTCCGTGTGAACTTGGCTTAAGCAAAGCGAAGGACATAGTACAGGCAGCCCAAAATCGACAGCAATGGAGAGGACTCCGGTGTGATGTCTTGCAGGCTCCGTCATCTGGACAGGCCTGTGTGCCCTATCGCAAATTACCAGAATGCAGTAGTATAATAGTAGTATAGTTTAAGTTACCAAAAATAGTCAAGTTTTTGAGTCAATCATCAATTGTGTAGAATTACATTCCATGATAGGAAAAAAACATTGATGCAAGAAGCCCACCACTAGTCAGGGTTTGTTGGCGTTTGTTTCTTTCAATTTTAGTCTTTTCTAATGACTGGAAAGTAGAATACAGTGAAACCTGTCTATAATGGTCCCCTTTGGGACCTGAGGAAAATGACCTTTATAGAGAGGTAGCCTTTCTATCCAGGTTGATTCCTATAGAAGTGTCATTTTGGGGGTTATGAAGAGTGGCCTTTATGCACAGGTGGCTGCTCTATAGAGGTGGCCGCTAATACAGGTTTGACTGTACCATTCTTTCCATTTATATAACTGTTGCTTCTTTTATGATTTTAGAGGGTGAAAGTGATGACTCCGATCTCACGTCATCGCCCGTCCTCAAGAGAGACATGAAGGGACCTCGACAAAACAAGAAATCCTCCTTGACACGACAGAATCGCGAGAGTATCGACGAAGAAGCTATCAGCAAGCCAACAATATGCGAAGTATGATTTTTGTTAATCCTTGTCTTGCTATTGAAATGTTTTCACATTTTCGAAACAAGTCAAAAGTAGCAACATATAACCATTCAGAGAATTAGTCCCTTGCTATCAACCAATCAGCAATCGATAAAGCAACTTCAAGTCTGCATTTAACTAGTTTTATGAGCAGGACATGGGTTTTAACATTCATGTCTGGTTTATTGACGATGGGGATAAGAATGGTGAAACTTTGATTGAATTTGCAAGTTGAATTATTCGATAGCTCATGATTCTATTCTATTCAAACTTTTTCAAATCTTTTGAATCTTATCAATAATTAAACTCATCGCCATTAGGTGAGAGTTTTGGCGTCGGTGCTTGGCTGATGGGAGTTTTCATATTGTAAGGTAGTCGGTGTAAGCAAGCGATCATCAGGTGGCAAAGCTGCTGAACCTGTCCCTTTTACAACCAAGCACCAGTCACACTGATAAGCAGTGGAAGGACTACAACTACATTTAACCCTTGTCCTGCTATTGACGTGTATACACGTTTTCGAAACAAGTCAAAAGTAGCAGCATACAACCAATCACATAGTTAGTCCTTAGCAATCAACCAATCAGCAATCGATAAAGCGACTTCAGGTCTTGATTTAACTAGTTTTATAAGCAGGACAAAGGTTAATAAGTGGAAGTGGTGGGTGGGAGTCAAAAGCCTCCTTGCTGTTACTCATAGAACAAGGCATCGTATGTATAAACTACTTCTAATGTGTACGGCTTACGATGCACAAGGACCAATAGCATATCGTGGAAATTGTGGCTTTGTTGCTCGCTACCTCTTGCAAGAGTGACTGCCTGCTGGGTTTATCTTTATCTAATTACCGCATGCCAATGAGGTTGGTCAGAGGTCACCCAAGGCACTGACATTGGCCATGCGGACCCACGGACACAACTGTCATGGCTTGAGTTTAACTTTGCCTAAATGTTATGTAGCCAGCATTAAATCATTTGAGACGTGCAGTAGCAGAATGCAACAATAGGCTCTCTTATGTGTGACTTGGACCAAAATTTCTACAAACAAATTGAAAGAAGAGAAAGCAGAATCTCGAAGGTGTGAACAGCAAGGTTGTTTAATTATGGCAACAAGTATGGTATGAGAATGAAAAATTTTGATTGAAAAACACAGAATTTTATGTCAGCAAAATCTTTTGAATCTTTACCAAGATTGGAATCACAAATAAACAATTCAATTCCAAAACGATTAGAATAATGCTGGTTCAAACAGCATCCTTAATGGGGATACGGTCTCTATTGTTACATGTATTGAGAACACAGTAACAGACTTGTCAGTGCTACGATGTGACCCCCTAATGACACTATGAATCCAAAACCATGTGAAAACCGTGTAAAAACCATGTGAAATGGGAAGCACCATGTGAAAAACCATGTGAATTGAAAAACCATGTGAAATGGGAAGCACCATGTGAAAAACCATGTGAATTGAAAAACCATGTGAAAAGGGCACTTTTGACATGGTTTTTCACATGATTTTCACATGGATTTCACATGGTATCAGTTCATAGTGTGATCTGGATTCGAATCTGTATTTTATAAATTCCTCAGATTATTAGTGTCCCTCAGCTTGCGCGACAATGCTGGTGGTGAATTGCATGATGTCTACTTACATCGGAAGCTCATTGCTTGCTTTCAGAAGCTGTTTTGGACTGCTCCTCCTTTGTTGATTTCTAGTTTTGGTAGGGTAAAGCGGTCCACTGTGACTAGCTAACCTGCATTTAATATTCTTTTTCACAGGAGAGTTCAAAAACTGACAGCCACGAAGAAGAAGAAACGGAGGAGTTTAAAAATATCCATATGCGTAAATTGCTTGTCATGGATTTGGTGGACAGCGAGAGATCCTACGTCGATTGCTTAGATATGTTACGCAAGGTTTGTGTATAGTTTGGTTGTGTTCCATTTCTGTTATCTTAAATCGTAATAAAACATATGGTTCTCCACTTGAAAACACACCTCATAT